>BPLR01021684.1:0-224098 GCA_021605095.1 Caerostris extrusa | reverse complement strand
GCTTTTCTTCACATGCATTGTTGTCACTGAAAATACGTTCACTTTTATTCCAATCATAAATATCATGCTATTGTGGAAATCACATCCTTTAAATACTAAGACAAATAGACAAAAACAGTTTTTCTCTAAAGAAACTTATTTTAAAGAATATATTTGATACTTCTGAAATAATTTAAATATGATCGAAAAGTCAAAAGCATCATAAATTCAAAGCCAAATCTACAGGAAGATAAATATTCCAACACTTAATTAAGAATCTAGGAAAACATATTTTTACATTTAAACTCAAATGAGAAGATTGTGGGTGGTATATTTATTAGGTTCTCTCAATGGATAACATATCCCCCAAAGGCCATAGGAATATAGACAGTTTCGTGGAAAGAATGTGTTGGTTCACTTTTCAAGGTTGCTTACCTGTTCATGCAAAATGAGAGAGGTTTTTTTCAAGTAGAGAACTTCACTCCTTACGTATGTCAAGCAGAATAGATGTTTCACTTATGGCGCTCAACATGAATAACCATTGGCGGAAGGAGAATTGAGACATTCCCTAGAGGGTTTTCAAGTAATAAATTGCTAAATTTGCTTGATATAAGGAAGGAAATCAAGAAAACTAAAACCAAGAAAATCTTAATTAATATGAAAGGCTTTCAAATACTGTTGCAACATCCGTCGAGCTATTTTTGTTTTTATTAGCAGTTACTACAAGACATCTTATCAGGAGATTCAAATCTTCCTCACACATGCTAGTTTCAGTATAATTTCATACTTGGCAATCGAGCAATGACTAATTAAATGAATATAGTAAGTTTGAGGGTCGAATAGAAAATAGAAATGCCATGAAGAATGAAATGGTGATAATGGAAAACATAAAGGTCAGTAAAAATTTTTTGTTTGATATCCATGTAATTAAACCAGAAAACTGAAAACAAGAAATCTTAATTAATGTGTGAAAGGCTTCCCAAATATGCTTTTACAAATATCTTTTCTTGAGCCTTTTTTATATGAGAAGTGACTGAAAGACATCCTTATCAGAGTCAAAAACCCTTTTCTATCACATGCCAGTTGTGTGTGCAATTTCATATGGCTGAGCAATGACTAATTAGTAAAGGGATGGAAATAGTTTTAGGTTAAGTTTTATATCCATTCAAATAGATAAATGCTAGTGGTAGAATGAAATGGCGATATTTGTGGAAATAGAAATGCTATAAAGAGGAAATGGGCGATAATGGAATTAGAAAATGTTGTGAAGAATGGAAATGGTGATAATGGAAATTGAAAGGTTTGATAAAATGTTCTTATTACAGTGCAAAACTTAAATTAATTTATCTGGTATAATAAAGAAATTTTTTTAATATTCTTCAACTTTATAGTAATATCTTTAGAGAAATTTAAGAAGAACTCAATCATATGAGGTGTATTATTAATATAATGATATGACATTTTCACTATAGTGTTTTATGCTTCATTTCTGCAAAAATGTATTTATCTGGGTACGATAAACTAATAGATTTAATTTAAGAAATATATTTGTAATTGCATTACAAAAATGCTTGTAAAAGCTAGAAAGATTTTTTAATAACTTTCAAAATTATTTTATTTTCACGTTTTTGATTAATATAGATACAAATTATTTATTAAGTAAAAGTAAAAAAGCATCATTTTTAAACATAAAAATTATTGATATACTGTGTGAGGAATTCTAAATATTTTAGTTTTCTTTATCATAAGAATACAATTTATTTTTCTAACATATATGTATTTTATAAGATGCACATGTATAGTAAATATATGTTATTTTTTATTTTATACTTCAGCAGACCCACAGTATATAGATAAAATATGTACACACTTCTCATATGTCATATGCAGCAATGTAATAAATAACAGAACCAGCGACAATATTTTTTTTTTCAAATATTTTGTACACTTTGCATTTTTACTTTGTATCATCTGTATATTTGTATATCATTTTTATGATCGTTACTTTCAGTTTCTTTACAAAATTCTCAAGGCGTTTATTTCCACCAATCATTTGAGCTGCTATGGTATACATTTCAAATGTCACAAAATGCAAACAATAGTTGTTTCGGGATATGTATGTATTCTAATCCATTTTTTGATACTCAGCACTTTTCGTAACAAAGATATGCGTGAAAAAATGTTGGAAAAATATCAAATGGAAAAGATATTCAGAAACTGGGAATATCCTGTTGTATTTTTCTGTGCTTAGATTTGTTAGTTGTCACTTCTAAGCAAATAATTCGAAAATTTTTTACAATGTATATTTCTAGGTTTATAAAATATAATGCCAATTTTACTTTAATATTTATTCAGCATATATTCATGTTTGTATTAAAAAAATCTTTGAAAAGAGTTAGTATATATTGCTTGTCTTCAATCACACGAAGTTTAATATTTTACAAAGATGTTCTTACCTCTTAGAAAAAAATGCGGCCTAATGGTTAATTGGCTAGCACTCTGTCCATTGGTACCACAGGTATCAGGTTAGAATCTTTGGCAGTGGCATGGAAGTTTTTTAGTGGTTCGAATAAAACGTTAAGCCCTTTTTTTTTTTTAATGCAACTGGCAATAGACCGTGATTTTTTATGCCATATGGGCTGCACCGACGTTACCACTTTGCATTGCCCAGGGGGCAAGTGTAACTTGAAGATAAGCCACGGGCGCGGAGTAACAATGCACCTTGCAACGCTCTACGATCCCATAGGACCGGGACCTACGGTTTAAAGTGATCTCGAACCACTACAAACACCCATGGCAAATTCAGCCGTGGGATTCGAACCACCACCTGTGGCCGAGTGCCAGAGCGTTAGCCACTCGGCCATCAGGCCCCACGTTAAGATCTAGGTTCCGTATATATCTAGCCAAAGTGTGCACAAAATACCGTAAAAACAAAATCACCACAAACCACCAAACCTTTGCAAAATGCCCATTAATACTGCTTAAAAAAATTGTTTATAAAACTTTTTCGAGCATTTAAATTTAATGACTTAATGATTGCTCTAAAAAATTAATTTAAATTCAAATTATCTCGAATAAAATTTTAATTTAGAAAAACAGTTTTTATAAACATAGTACTAAAAGTAACCAAATTATAAAACAATTAAACTAACTATGTAAACTAACTACAAACCATAAAATCACATAAAGAAAATAATATTGGATTACAAAATCTCGCAGGATTATCAAAGATTTTTTTTTGTTTCTTTTGTAATTAATATAAACTTAAAAATATTACTTAAGTAGAAGTTAAAAAAAAAAAAACATTATTTTAAATAACAAAAGTATCGAAAATTTTTAGAATTTGAAATAATAAAATTATATAATTTCTATTAAAAATATAGATATTTCGAAATTTTGTTTATTATTTTTAATTAATTAAGGAAAGCTCTTCGACATTTAAATAATTAGAAATTAACAATTTGTATGTTACAATAAAAAATAATGGAATTAAAAATAACGATCTTAAAATATAGATAGCCATCACTTTACAAGTAAATCATTGTTGACTCTAATTATAGACAACTGAAGTCTCCTTTCCGCTAAAATTGGATATTTTTATTGACATATATTTTGTTCACAATTTTCCAAAATTATAGTAAATTTTAATCTAAATTTTATTTACATTAAAAAGCAATTTTAAAATTGATTTATTTTATATTTGTGATTTCTGACCATATAGTCTTGTTACAAAATTATAAAACCACGAGGTCTTTTTGTTATTTTGGTAAATAATGAAATATTTTAATCAAACATACTACATCAGTACATGAAGTTTTTATATAATGTTTAGCAGTCTGTATGTAAGAAATTCATTTAGAAAAATATACCATTAATATAACGAAAAAAAAGTGGCACAAAGCCTACTGCAAAAAATTACAAAACTTGGCATGGAAAAAGAAAGTTTTACCAAATTTAGGAAGATGTTGCTCTTTAATCTTTCTGAACAACTTTAAACACACAATTTTTCATTGATTTAATAATCGAATCTCCTTAAAAATTGATTTGGTAAATCATCGAGTTTTAAGGAGATTCCGTAATATTGTCTCATTCCTTCATAATGGGGATATTCAATTCAGGAACGGAAAGACACTGTTTGTTGCTTCCGTATACTTGGTGAAACCACTGCACAGGTTTTTAAGCTGTTTAAGATCAGGGCTAAGACTCTACTAAACTAAAACATCAATCTTTTATCTCTAACCCATGATGATGATTTGATGATTTGCCAGATTGAAGGAGAACCTTGGTTGCTTAGCAACCTCTATCTCCTGCTTTGTGAGTGAAGGAAATTTTTTAAGCTTTAAGCCCATTGATTAGATAGAAAAAGCACTATAAGTATATTATTAATTTATTAAAAAATTAACTTTTCGAAATTTTTAATTAATAATAAAAAAAAAAAAATTCTTCATATATAATTTTTTTTTTATATTATTATTATAATTTCAAGCAGGTAATAAAAAAAATAAACAATAGAAACAAACAATAACGATTGAGGGGAAATTGTGACTCAGTGGAGAAACTGCATGGTCATTCGGAAAGGAGGACATCGGAACGTTAATGAATAATATTCAGAACAGCGCGAAAGTCTTTTGCGATTTTTAAAATCAGAAATATCGTAAACATAGTTGCTAGATCATTAAAAACGGAATTATTAATATTTGGAATGGAATTATAAAATTTTTTGCAGTTTTATACACAAATTGCTAAAAACTTGAGGGAAAGAGCATGTCTGAAAACCTCATTTCGGAAAAACTGGAATCTGTAAATCATACGTAGGATTTTATTTTCAAGTCTTTGTATGATCTCGAAATTCGACGGAGCAGTAGATCCCCAAATAGGACTCGCATATGCAAGTATTGGACGCAAGTAAGCAAGATAAATGAACTTTTTATTTTCCAAGGACATAGTAGAATTCCCTACAAATGAGTGGATATAGTACACGAATGCATCTATTAAATTTATCCCTAAGATAGTTAATGTGTGAGGAGCATAATTTAATTTACGATCTAAGATTACACCCAAATATTTAGTTTGTCCAGCCCAATTAATAGGATTATTATAAATTTTGATAGAATCTCTTAACCCATTGCGTTATTGATTCAATTATATAACTGGGAGCATTATCTTATTGGAACTTCCATTTATAGCCTACTAAAAGTGCTCCAAAAGTTATCTCACTTCAGTATAACGTCCTTTCATAACTACTCGAATTCATTTTGTCATCAACTCTTAGCAGATCCCATTTTCTTGAGTACCCAATATTGTAACGAAATCACCTCTCATATATCTACTGAAGAAATCATGAGATTCTTGCATTAACTCATGCCAGTATTCCAGCCTATTGGCAGCCGAATCCAAGTTATACACATATAACGTCTTCCTTGCAATACACCGCTACAAAATATTTTCCCTTTACTTTGTATAAATTCTATCTTGGATGTATTTCAAACAATCTATCTAAGAACAGTTTAAAAAAAAAAAGCAAACTGTAGGAGGAAAAAGTTCTTCGCAAAAAGAAATCTCAGTAGGAATCAAATAAATTGAATTTTGTGATTCGTATTGCCGACATAAAAAAAAAAAAAAAAGTTTCGCCAAATTTAAAATGCAGATTGTTTGGTATACCATTATTCGTTCGAAAATAGATGAATATCCCTTTTCATTTACATTTACAAGTCGTTTGACTTCTTTTCCCGTTTCATATACTTTGAAATAAATGTATACTTCCCTTATGCATATAACACACTACGTTTTACATCTCCTAGTTAAAGGATACGTCAATATAAATCCTTTCCAGTAAAAAAAATGGATATACCCTTCCAATTATTTTCAATATATAACTTTATTGAACAATCAAATTATAAAGTCTTCTTTCCGTATACCATTTTAGCTTTTATTATTTTTAGCAATTTGAAATATTTATATCTTTAAAATATTTTGATGATATGGGGCTGCTTTTCTCGCCTTTTTTTGATTGATGCTAATGGGATAGCACATATTTTCAAAATCACCATCAACACTGCTTGTTTCCTTGAAAGGCTGATGGCCAAGTGTCTAGAGCTCTGACCTTTTTAACTACAGGCTTCAGACTCGAATCATGGTGGTGGAATGGATGTTAGTGGTTCAGAATCCACGTAAACCTGTAGGGCCGTCTAATTAGCCTAAAGTGGGAAAAAAATTACCATAGAGCGACAAACCAAACATCGTTCCTGAAAGCAGGGATTGTAACAGACGCCGCCAGTTTATTATAACATGAGCCGTCTTGCATGCTAGTTCCTCATGTCACCACGAGCTTTTGTTTGGGCTTAGGTGCACCACTGTGTTCCGGTTTGGTAAGTGTCTACGTTAGAAGATAGATAAATATGTTGATCTCATTGTTTATTTTAGTAACTGTTAATTTTTTGTGTCTATATTTTAGGAAACAGTTTTGAAATTATTAAAAATTCATACACGAAAAATTAAGCCCAGAAAAATATGGGTCGTCCCAAATTAAGAAAAACAAGCCTTCTAATTCATTCCCCCCTCATGGATTGTAACTGACGCCCCAGTTTATTATAACATGAGTCCTATTGCATGTTAGTTGCTTATGTGACCACAAACTTCTAGTTGGGCTTAGTTGCATCCCTGGGTTGTGATTTGGAAAATGTCGACGTTATAAAGGAAGTAAATAAGTTAAGTTATGAAGGACGTTGCCTTCCGGGAGGCCAGTTTAGGGATAAGTGACTCACATTTTGGTTTCATATGGTAGAAAACCAGAAAAACGCCCACAAGGCAGACGCTTAACTTATTTATATCATAAAATCATATATGTAAAGAAATTTTGAAGTCATTATCCCCAATGATTTGGGTTTTTGTCGCTCTACGGTCATTTTGTACACGCTTTATGCAAATTAGACCGGGATCTACAGTTTAACGTGGATTCCTAACGACTAACAAACTTCCATGCTACCGCCAAGGTTCGAAACCTGAAGGTTCAAGTGAAAGTTTTTAATGGCTCAAAATCCACGTTAAACTGTAAGTTCCAGTCTAATTAGCCCAGAGTGTGCAAAAATGACCGTAGAGCGACAAACCAAACCTAGAAATCTCGTTTCTGAAAGCAGGGATTGTAAGTGACGCCGTCACTCTATTATAACATGACCTCTCTTGCATGATAGTGCTTATGTTACCAAGGGCTTCAAACTTAGGCTTAGCTGCACAACTGGATTACAGTTTGAAAATGTCTTCGTTAGAAACGAAGTAAATATGTCTATCGGTTTGTTTATTTTATTAACTGTTAATTATTTGAATCTATATTTTAGGAAAAAGTTTTCAAATTATTAAAAATCCATACATGAAAATTTAAGAAATCCCAGAACCCCCATTCAAGAAACAGAACGGTCTTCTTATACGGGTCTTCCCGAATGGTATGGGTCTTCTCACGAATTAAGAAAAATAGACCTTCTAATTCTGTTCCTTCACATCTTGATCCCGGAGCTGCTGATCTTTTTCTTACGAATATCAACCAATTTATTAAGCGGAAGATAAACTTTTTTGACTTGGAAGGTTCCTTGGGGTGGGGAGACAATGGCGTGAAACAGCAAGAAAAAGTAGCGTAACTGATTGGATTGCTCCCATGCAATTGATTAGCCAGACAGAAAGCTATCTATCAGTCTCCTTGTGGTGGGAGGGGAGGATTCAATACTTCCCCTCCCCCTAACATTCTTTCCCGTTCTTTTTTTTATACCGTTTGTGTCTACCATTTTTTTTTTTTTTTGTCCAGCAATGGCCTACTGAAAACGCTCAAAGTGGAATTGAGAAATTCTAGATTTTCAAAAACGGACAGAGAAAAGGAAATGGAATTTGTTCTACAGTTTCACGACTGTTCTTTTTGTATCGTTTTTTGGAAAAAGAGGTATAGAGATGAGAACGCAAAACTTTGAATCGAATATAGCAGTGGGAGTTTTTCGAATTTGGATGGTAAAAAAATTTTAAAATGGTGCTTGTTTTTTGTTAGGGAACTATATTTACCTTATGGCTAATGTTCGATCCTATATGATTCAATGTTTCTGAGGTTTTATAGGTTTGAAATAAATCACTTTTGAATCTTGAATCTTTTTATAACAAATAAAAATGTTTGTATTTATGCCAATATTCTTGAGCGCTTTTTTAAGCAAACACTTTTGATATGGACCTATTTTCCACTTTTTGGCATTTTCTGTTTCAAATTGAACAACACATATTGTCAAAATCACTGAAGTGAACTTATTTCATTAATGGCTAGAGCTTTTTAGGCTACATAAAAAATAAACAGGTTCGTATTTGTTCTAGCATTTTGGACGTTTTTGAATAATTGCTTTAAACAAAATAATTTAATTTGAACGTTGAATGTTTCCTAAAGCGTGCATCAAATATTTTGAGCGTAGAGCGATCAAACTATATTTGTCTTATAAGGGGCCGATTTTTAGTAATCACTCGCCATTCGTGTTTTGTACGCAGGAGCTCCCATGCTAACACTTATGTTATCGGAATTTGTTTATCCACGTTTTTACATTGCATTACTGGTTTGGAAGAAAATGTCTTCGTTAGAAACGAAGTAAATATGTGTATCTGGTTTGTTTATTTCATTAAATGTTAATTATTTGAATCTAATTTTTTTTAGTGAAAAGGTTTTCAAATTATTAAAATCCATGCACAAAATTGTAAAAAGCCCAGAACCTCCATTCAAAGAAACCGAACGGTCTTCTTATATGGGCTTCCTTGAAGGGTATGGTACCGAATTAAGAAAAACGACCTTCCTTCCTTCCTCACATCTTGATCCCGGCGCTGATCTTTTTCTTACGAATATCAACCAATTTATTAAGCGGAAAGATAAACTTTTTTTAACTCTTAGAAGGTTCCTTGAGTGCATGGAGACAATGGCGTGAAACAGCAAGAAAAAAAGTAGCGTAACTGATTGGATTGCTCCCAGCACTGATTAGGCCAGACAGAAAGCTATTTATCAGTCTCCTTATGAGTGGGAGGGGTGGATTCAATACTTCCTCCATCCCTAACATTCTTTCCCCCTTCTTTTTTATACCTTTGTGTTCACCCATTTTTTTTTTTGGTCCAGCAATCGCCTACTGTAAAACGCTCAAAGTGGAATTGAGAAATTTTAGATTTACAAAAAACGGACAGAGAAAAGGAAATGAATTTGTTCTAGAGTTTCACAACTGTTCTTTTGTATCGTTTTTTTTCGAAAAAGAGGTATAGAGATGAGAACGCAAAACTTTGAATCGAATTGAATATAGCAGTGGGAGTTTTTCTGAATTCTGGATGGTAAAAATTTTAACTGGTGCTTGGTTTTTGTTAGAGACCGTATTTCACTTATGGCTAATGTTCATCCTATGAGGTTCAATATTTTGAGTTTTATAGGTTTTGGTTATACAGAAATCAATTTTAAGGTCTTTTTAGCGGCGTAATTTCTTAAAAGACGAATAATCTGTATTTTAACTTTTGAAATGTGTAATATTTTCCATATTTGACATTTTCTGTTTCAAAGATAAAGACAAATAGAAGAAATATATTACACTAATCCGGAAAATTTTTTAGACTACATAAAAATAAAATTTAATTGTATTTGTTCTATCTTTGAAGCCATTTTAAATAATTGTTTAAACAAAATAATTTAATTTTTGAACGTTAAATATTTTTAATTATTATTAAAGATCTTGAGTTTCTGCATAACATATGACTAGCTATATTTGTCTTATAAGAGGGCCGATTTTTTTTAGTGGTAATCATCCCTGCCATTCGTGTTTTGGTACGTGAGAAATCCCGAAACACACACCAGGGAATCAACGTTTATCCACGCTTTTACATTGAGTTACGGTTTGAAAATGTCTTCGTTAGAAACGAAGTAAATTTCATTAACTGTTAATTATTTGAATCTAAATTTTAGAAAAAGTTTATTTTATTAACTGTTAATTATTTAAATCTATATTTTAGGAAATAATTTTCAAATTAAGAAAACAGACTTAAAATCCACACATGGAAATTTAAGAAATCCTTTATTAACACCCATTCAAGAAACATTGGCGTGGAACCTCAAGAACCATTGGATTTGCTCACATTCTTTATTATACCTTTTGTGTCTGGATTCCATTTTTTTGTCCAGCAATCGACTACTGAAAAATGCTCAGTATGGAATTGAGAATGCCAGTTCGCTATCGCTCGGTCTTTGGTACCACAGGTCAGGATTCGAACCTTGGAGGTAGCATGGACGTTTGTTAGTGGTTCGAAATGTTAAACTCCTGTTCCTGGTCTAATTGGCCTAAACGGTGGCCGTGTGGTTAATGTAGAGCAACAAACCAAACCTAGATACCCCGTTTCTGAAAGCAAGCATTGTAACTGAAATCGTCAGGTTATTATAGCATGAGACTTGCATGCTAGTTGCTTATGTTACCAAGTACTTTGATTTTTAGACTTAGCTGCATCCCTGGTTTGCGATTTGGAAAAAATGTCTACGTTAGAAGGGAGGTAAAATGTCTGTAATTTTATTAACTGTTAATTATTTGAATCTATATTTAAGAAAGCAGTTTTCAAATTATTAAATATCCATACATGAAAATTGAAGAAATCCCAGAACCCCCCATTCAAGAAACCGAGCGGTCTTCCGAATTATATGGGGTCTTCACGAATAAGAAAAACAGACCTTCCTTTTCCTTCACATCTTGATCCCTGCGTAGATCTTTTCTTACGAATATCAACCAATTTATTAAGCGGAAGATAACTTTTTTTAACTCTTGGAAAGTTTCCTTGAGTAGTGCATGGAGACAATGGCGTGAAACAGCAAGAAAAAGTAGCGTAACTGATTGGTTGCTCCCATGCAATTGATTAGACCAGACGGAAAGCTATCTATCAGTCTCCTTGTGGGGAGGGATGGCTTCAATACTTCCCCCACCCCTCACATTCTTTTCCGTTCTTTTTTATACCTTTTGTGTCTACCAATTTTTTTTTTTCTGTCCAGCAATCGTCTACTGAAAAAAAGCTCAAAGTGGAATTGGAGAAATCTAGATTTACAAAAACGGACAGAGAAGAGGAAATGGAATTTGTTCTAGAGTTTCACAACTGTTCTTTGGTATCGTTTCTGGAAAAAGAGGTAGAATGCAAAAACTTTGAATCGAATATAGCAATGGGAGTTTTTGAATTTTGGATGGTGAATGTTTGTGGATAAAAAAAAATTTAAATGGTGCTTGTTTTTTGTTAGGGACTGTATTTCACTTATGGCTTATGTTCGATCCTATGAGATTCAATGTTTCTGAGTTTATAGATTTTGCTGTACAGAATAAATCAATTTTAAAGTTCTTTTTAAAAGAACTTTAAAATTATAAAAGGTGAAAAATCTCTGTTTGAACTTCTTTCCGAAGTTTGACGTTTTCTGTTTCAAAGATAAAGGCGAATACAAGAAATATATTTCACTAATCTTGAATATTTTTTATTATATAACCAACAAAATTTAATTGTATTTGTCCTATCTTTTAAGCTATTTTAAATAATGTATTTTTTATAAAATAATTGAGTCTTAAGCGTTTAATATTTCTTAATTATTATCCAAAGACCTTGAGTTTCCCATAACATATTACTAGCTATATTTGTTTGATAAAAGGGTCGATTTTTTAGTGGTAATTACTCGCCTTGTACTTGTGTGCTTTTGTACTTGATTAATTCCGAAAACACATACGAAGCAATTAACGCCTACCGACGTTTTTACAATACCGAACGTGTTTCTTCGTTTGAACATAATAGCTATAACACCTCTCAATTGGCTAGCGCTCTGGCCTTTGGTACTACAGGCTTCAGTTTCGAATCCTGGCTATGGCATGGATGTTTTTAGTCGTTCGGAATCTACGTTAAACTTTAAGTCCCGGTCTAGTTAGCCTAAAGTGTGCACAAAATGACGACAAACCAAACCAAGTGGAATTTTAGGGATTATGTGCATTTCAGCTGTATGAGAATAAACGTAGAAAACTCTCACAAGGCAAATTGACAATCGTTGCGAGACACTTTTATACATGTTACCACAATCTCCATCGAGTTCTTTCTTTTCTGAAATAAATGACTATAACGGATGTCATAAGCAGTTTCGGAACCTAAGCCATTTTGCACGCCAGCTACGTTCATTACCACTGAACCACGAATCGGGCTAGAAATACATTTAGACCAGAAATATGCGCTATTTTTAATTGGGACTTCAATACTTTTGTATGTAATATAGTATACCATCCTCAAAAAATTAGTTATATTCAACCATGTTCGCTAATATAAGGGTTTTTTTTTTTTTTCTTTTAAGAAAATACCAACAACCGAATATATCAGAATAATCAAAATACCAGAAAAGTAAATGATTGAATTAAGAATGATGATCGAGGAATAGAGGATCTTATCACGCCAGAAATCGGTGATTGGGAAGAGGCAGACAAAGAGCTTGTAATTTGCAAGGAATTAAACGAACTGTAAATAAAAAGCATAGGAATTGTTTGAGTCTACAAAAGAGATTGATCTAAATAAAATAAGACTAGGATACTTTATGAGAGGCACTGAAAACCTCTGGGTTCCTTAGCTTCAGAAACAATTAAAGAACCGGGTCAGTAGTTGTCCCATGTAAAAACCATCAGCCTTTTTAAAAAAAAAAAAAAAAAAAAACTGTATCATATACCTACTTATTAAGCAGCAATAAAAAAATCCTTTCAATTCACACTTGTTTCATTTATTATTTTTTTAATTACAACAATATCAGATTTGCTTAAATTGTTCAAATTTTCTTAATTATAAATGTATCTTACACATTTTTTAGAAAATTATACTTTGAGGAAGATGTTCTCAAGGATTCAAGACCATGCTCTCAATTTATTGATAAGAAACAAGAGTGTAGCATTTTTTTTTCTTACGAGAAGAGTTTCGGCATTTCATTCCCAGTAGAGAGGAATGTATGGTATTTGATAAGTATATAATATATCCATCCACAAATTTTACAGCAGATGAGCTTTATTGTGGATAGTTATATTACATGCAATTAGTGTTTATATTATTAATGATAATAACCTATCATTCAAGTAACCTAATTCTGATAGCAGATATTCAGTGTCATGGATACAGGACTCGGGAAATTAGCGATTGTTTGTGCGACCTTCACAGGTCGAATCAAGTACAGATGGAATATAGACTACACCATGAGTTGTCGCATCGTGATTGGTGATAGACCATGGACTAATGGGGATCAATAGGACCATGTCTACTCCATGAGAAATGAGGGAAGTTGACCCTCTCCTCTTGACGAATTATCTTAAAAGGAGATTTTTGGTGAAGTGAGAAGTTCTGAGACGAGTAAACCAGAAGAATTTTTTTTTTCCTCTGAAGACACTGAATAGACCAGAGTTTCCCGCCTGTTTTCAAAGTGGGCCCCTTTGTGGTTTCGTGAATCACGGCGTGTCATTGTTCTGTCTGACGCAGACCAGGTGGTTAAATTCGTCGTAGACTCGAGAATTCTGAAAATCTCCGAACTTGGAGTGAACTGCTATGTATCTAATTTATATCCTTAATTTTCATTTTTTTGTAAACAGATTTTATAAATATATATATATATTATAAAAATGTTTGTGCATAAAATTTAAAGTGTTTCTATGAACCTTAAAGTCCAAAAGTCCTTAAAGTCCACCCTCTTTTTGAAGCTGATATTAGTCTAATATAGGCGGAAACTTTAGAATATGCTAGGTAAATAGTAGAAATGTGGTCATAGGACATAAACTGCTTTTATAATTATATTTCAAACTAAAGAAAGAATTGCAAGTTCTGCTGCAAATGATAAGAGCTCTCATTTAGTGAAATGTTTATGCAGATAAAAGTCAGGACACTGATAAATGAAGAAAGACGTAAAACCAGGAAGTTAAAGTAAGAATTCTTAAAAATACATAGCTATATGCATTGCAAGATTAATTTAAGTTTTGAGTTTATAATTTATCAATGTAAATAAACTTTCACAAAACCGAAAATTCTTTTTTTAAACTACTATTAACTTGAGATCAATGGTACTGATATAACATCTGCATAGCAGGCTCAGTTTTTGGTGCACCAGATGATGCGAGCTCAGCTGGTGTCCTTGCAATCGGAATAAATATCCCTAGAGACTCTTTCTGGAAGCTTTATATGCTTTATCTTTCTTGAACCCATTTGTGAGGGATTTTCAAAGGTTTAAGTCACTCATCCGCAGTGTACATGTGGAAATGTTTGGTTCGGCTTCACTTGCTAGATTTTGAACTGAACTTCTCAATTTTTTGAAGCACAGCATACGAATTATGATCCAATAGGAATTAACATAAATAACTAATGAACAAAAATAATATCCCTATAGTAAGAATGTCAAAGTGATTTTTATTTCTGGATGCATTTTAAATTAAAACTCGATTCCAACAATAACAATAAAATGTATGGATGTATTTCACTTTGATTTTTGTGAACATTGTTTGTTTTTTTTTGAATATTGTTTTTGGATAGATAAAAATTGGTGGATATTGTTTAATGTTCATTTTATTTTCCATTTTAACTTTAAAAAAATCCAAAATTCTCTGGAGGACAGATTTGTGACTGACTCATCGCTACTCAAACTGTATCATATTCAATACTATACTCAGTATAAGATGAAAAAAAAAATGTTCTTCCTAAAGGTTTTCATTTTGAGAAAGCACATGCATTAAAAATATTCGATAAAATATCTTTTCCTATTATTAAGTATTTGATTTGACATCATTGCCCTTATGACAGATATGTAGTATCAGAACTACTCAGATTATAAGTAGCATGCTATATACTACTAAGATTATACCGCATGCTATTATGCTACTCAGATTGTACCACATGTTGTAAACTATGCTATATATGAAATAATGGGACAAATGTCTTTTTTTTCTTTCATTCATTTTTAAATCAAAAATAATTTTTATCAAATATTTTTCTGTTATCAAATATTTCATTTGACATCAGTCACTGTTGATATGACAGATTCTCTGCTATTTAGATAATACCCCAAGTTACATTACATCTGCATAACAAAGTAAAAACGGCCCTATTTAAAGTTTTTTTTTTTTTAAATATGCATGTTCTAATGAAATTATTTTATTAAATATTTGTCAAATATAATGTCAAATATTTGATATGAAGTCATTCACTACTGATATGAAAGATTACTTTACACTTACATAAGATGAAGAAATTAAGAAGTATGTCTTTACTAAGATTCTTTTTTAAATAAAAATAATATATGTTACAAAGAAAAATATTTTTGAACTCAATAGATTATCTCTTAGATTACCTCTCTTAGATTATCAATAGACTAAACAGGCACGTTAATACCAGTCATCTGATTTTATCAATAGGTTTTATCAATCTGAGACTAAATAAACAGGCACGTTAATACCAGTCATCTGATTGGTTTTATCAATAGACTAAATAGGCACGTTAATACCAGTCATCTGATTGGTTTTATCAATAGACTAAATAGGCCCGTTAATACCAGTCATCTGATTGGTTTTATCAATAGACTAAACAGGCACGTTAATACCAGTCATCTGATTGGTTTTATCAATAGACTAAACAGGCCCGTTAATACCAGTCATCTGATTGGTTTTATCAATAGACTAAACAGGCCCGTTAATACCAGTCATCTGATTGGTTTTATCAATAGACTAAACAGGCCCGTTAATACCAGTCATCTGATTGGTTTTATCAATAGACTAAACAGGCCCGTTAATACCAGTCATCTGATTGGTTTTATCAATAGACTAAATAGGCCTAAACCGTTAATACCAGTCATCTGATTGGTTTTATCAATAGACTAAACAGGCACGTTAATACCAGTCATCTGATTGGTTTTATCAATAGACTAAACAGGCACGTTAATACCAGTCATCTGATTGGTTTTATCAATAGACTAAACAGGCACGTTAATACCAGTCATCTGATTGGTTTTATCAATTGACTAAATAGGCACGTTAATACCAGTCATCTGATTGGTTTTATCAATAGACTAAACAGGCACGTTAATACCAGTCATCTGATTGGTTTTATCAATAGACTAAATAGGCCCGTTAATACCAGTCATCTGATTGGTTTTATCAATAGACTAAATAGGCACGTTAATACCAGTCATCTGATTGGTTTTATCAATAGACTAAACAGGCACGTTAATACCAGTCATCTGATTGGTTTTATCAATAGACTAAATAGGCACGTTAATACCAGTCATCTGATTGGTTTTATCAATAGACTAAATAGGCCCCAGTTAATAGACTAGTCAATCTGATTGGTTTTATCAATAGACTAAACAGGCACGTTAATACCAGTCATCTGATTGGTTTTATCAATAGACTATCAATAGACTAAACAGGCACGTTAATACCAGTCATCTGATTGGTTTTATCAATAGACTAAATAGACACGTTAATACCACTTATCAGATTAATTTTTATCAAAAGATTTTTTCATAGACTAAAAGGAATGTTATTGTGATAAAAGAAGAAATGTCATTCCTAAAAGATTTCTCAAGAATGTCTCTAACTTGTATTAAGTACTATAAGATAAAACTACTAATAAGTCTAAAGTCGTTTCCAATAAAGGAATTCTGTCAAGGTATTTCATATTTAAGTAGTATTTAGTAGAGTTTAATTAGGTTTCAATTCCCGATAATGACTGAATAGTTTTGAATCCAGTGTAAGAATCTTAGAGTTTTATTACAGACTATTTTACCTCACCAAACTAGAAAATTTCGTTTAAAATTTCTCTTACCTCTCTAGTCCAACGAACCGTAGAGGAGATATTCGAAAGGTAAGGATTTAGTCAGTAAATTCAAATATATCTGCAATACCTTTCTTAATTTTTTTATTGATCATATTATAAATGACGATATTGATACGTAAATATAATATTAAAAATGCAGACCCGTGTTTCCTACGGGTGAAATACTGGAGATATTTCTTATACGAAGTACGGTTACAATCAAATGGTAAGAATTCAAAAAGTAACAAAAATGGTAAAAGTTTCAAAAGAGTTCTAGATATAACATTTTCGACACATTACAAAATTATGAAAATAAAAAAACAATATAATTAAGATATATTTACTATCTATTTTGTATCATTATATTAGCATCGTAGTAATATATAAAGCTGTTCGTTCAAAAATGATTTAGCTGTTCGTAATATGCTCAATTTCATGCAAGCATCTAAGGTTAAAGGATTCTAAAAGACAGATTTATTCTCTTCAGATTTAAATATATTGGAGATGATATAAGGGGAGAAATGCCTTTTTCTTTCATTTTTGAATGAAAAATAATCTTTGTGAAATATTTTTCTGTTATTAAATATTTTATTTGACATCATTCACCGTTAAGACAGATTTATGAGAGATTTTCTGCTACTCAGATCATATCACAGGTTACACTACATCTGCATAACAGGATAATAAATGCCCGTTCCGATGAAATTATTTTATTAATGGTCGTAAGATAATATTTGGTTGGAAAGGAAGTATTTTGATATTGATGAAGTTTATTGGAGCTCACTGGTCCCCTCAGGGGTCTCATCTCCTGTGGCAAACATAAAAGAATGAAAACATTGATAATGCTCAGATGTTAAAGAGTGTCTGTGAGAATTTTAAAAATATAAAAATTCAAAAATTGAATTTAGGTAGGAGGTTACAGCAGAATAATCCTAGGTTTTTTAAAATTAGAGTGCTATTTTTATTAAAGGAAAATATTTTCGGTTTTTGCAATGTTTTTAAATGGTGAAAACCTAAATAACTTTCTTGCTTATCCAATAGAATACATATATGAGAGATTCTACATATGTTCTATGCATGGTTTATATGCGAGATTCTACCCTTGAGATATCTAGTAATAACATGCAAAAATTGAACTAGCTTTCCACAATTATTAATTTTAACTACTTAGATACCTACTATAAATTGTACTAAATCGATTAACATGTATGCATATTTAGATCAACCAAGGTATAGTATCTCAATTTACATAGTTATTATATCTGAACTTACTTAGTTATATCATTAACTTACATTGAAAGTTAGTAACTGAATTAAACTGTTTTATTTTATTTCTGAAAAAATATGCAAAAGTATTAGAAATGTACCCAGTAATTTTCCAACACCTCATAATGCAAAATATAGCACTAGCATTATGTTTGTTTAAATATTAAAATTTCGACGTAATATTACGTTCTTCGTTAACGACGCAGTTAGTTTTTTTTAGTTAAGAATTAAATTAGAAAATAAATTCTAGAAACTCATGAATAAATTTAATTACAAACAAAGATTTTGAATTTTGCATTCATAGTGAATGCAGTAAGCACATAACAAAAAATGGCGATGTGAGTAAGAGTATTAAAGAATACTGGGATTTAAAATCCAAGTTTCTTAAGGAAACTGGCGTTCTAATGTCTTTTCTGCTATCATTGTGTGATGTAATTACTTTTCTAGTTCTTGCATAAATTAAAAATTACTACACTTTCAAAAAGGAAAGAAAAGAAAAGTTCTCTTTTATTTCAAATCCAACGCCTTCGGGCTTAAAGCGGGGAAAAAAATGATATTCGAATTTAATGAAAAATTCTAAATTAAGCATTTCTTTGCTTTCTATTGCAATATATTCGAACTTTTTCTTTTCTTTCAGAACAATCAGCGGACAATTGATGCTGTATTCGAAGTTTGACGCGTGCTTAATCAGTAAACGAAAAAAACTCATGCATGTTTAGAATTAATTTGAGTACGAATTAAAATTAAAATGGTACAAAGGAAAGCGAAATCTCAATTCAAATTTGCTGATCAAAAAAATATTTTAAGGGATTCTCTAAATAGTTTTTCAGTTTCAGAATTTGGTAAATGAATTTAGCTTAATTAATATATATTATTATCTACTTAATATTTATTGTTATAAAACATGCTGCAAATGAATGGAATTACTATCTTCACTGACTCAAGATCTGCCTTACAGACTCTTAATAAAGGTTTCTCAAGTATGATCTTGAACATTATACCTCTTTTTAGAACAAATCCACTGCTTAATCGGAATGGGCATCCTACAGTGGATACCAGATCATGTAGATTTGGAATTTAATGAAATTTCAGATTCTTTGGCAAAGAACGCCAGAAGTCTGGATCAGACTGCCATTCCTACTGCCCTTGCAGATGCAAATGTCTTGTCAAAATCTAAACTTATAATTCCTTCCAAGATCAAAACTAAATGTCGGCAGAGAAACAGCTACTACTGTCACAAGATTCAGGATGAAGCCCAACAAAAATATGAAAATTTCTGCTGATTACGTTAAAAAATGCCAAAAATGGGGCAACTGCCGTGATGTCGAGCTTACTCCTCATCGTGTTTTTGAATGCCCAGCTGTTGAAGCCGCCATGCAAAGTTTGGACCCTCCCTCAGAAGAGGATTTATACTCCGATCTGGCAATCGACATAGCCAATATTCGAATGCACCAAGATAATTGATTCCCTTGTACTCTTCAGGGGATACAACAAAAATTTTAAACATGCTTTAATGATATTAACACATAAAACATAAAAATATAATTTTTACAGCCTTATATCAAACTATTTAGAGCTACAATAAATTTATTACTTAATGATTCAAGCATTTCCATTTTTGAATACTATTGCTAAATAGTCTATTATCACTAGTTGGCCATCACTGGAGGACTATCACACCACAAATAATCAGTACAATTGAAACACTTCAACAATATATTTTTAAAGTTAGAATATCTTTTAAATAAAAACAAAATTTGCATTTTAAAAAAATTCCTCTTATAAAACATTACTTTATGCTAAATATTTTATTCAATCACATTTCAAAAATACAAAAAAAAAAACTAACTATATGTACTTCCTGTAGATTTAAACTAAGTTCTCAAAAGCAAATGAAAATTTTAAAAAATATATATAACGTGGATGAAATAAACTTGAAATGAGAATATTAAAAATTACTTGCTCTTCGATTAAAAATTCAACATTTGAGGTTTAAAATTGGAAAAATCTTTTCTTAAAGAAAATCAATCGTCCAAACAAAACTATCATTAATCCAAACAAAACTATTATTAATCCAAACAAAACTATTATTAATCCAAACAAAACTATTATTAATCCAAACAAAACTATTATTAATCCAAACAAAACTATTATTAATCCAAACAAAACTATTATTAATCCAAACAAAACTATTATTAATCCAAACAAAACTTCTTAAAAACGACCTACATTTAATTTCTAATACGTTAATTTTATCGTTATCACATATGCACTCAGAAATTAAGCATTTCTTTTTCGTTACTTTCATTCAAAATGCATATTGGTTAAGTGCATCTAATAATAATTTTTCAGACATTTATTCAGAGTATTTTAACTTTCATTTTAATATATATATAGGGAGAGTGTGAGCTAATAGAAGGAATTGAAAAATAAACATACATTTGAAGGTTAAATCAAATGTGTTTTAACAATAGTTACTAATAGTTTATTTTACTAATTATTAAAATTTTAAATTTTCCATTTTTTAACTTGAAACACTATTTAATTTAAGACAAGGATATTAATAACTTTATAACTGCTAAATAAATCTACTTTTGATGAACTTTTCGCATAAAATCGATTTCAATGGAAGATTGATTCTATTTTTGAAAATGTTCCATTTTCGTCATTTCAATAATGTATAGTAGCGCCATCTACCGTAATTTGATATAAGTATTTAGAGAACTTTTATTGTATAGAAAATGTTTTATTATTATTAATATTATTTATAAATTGTGATTGAAAAAATTTTTTCCTTATTTCTAATTTTTATTTTAGAATGAAAAAAAAAAAAATAAAACATACCTTAAACCAAACATTATCTTCATTTATTAAAACAATAGTCAAAATATAGTTCGTACATTTATTAGAATTTTAATTCATTAATTTAAATGAATATATTTTCATCATCAAAAATTCACTTCTTTTATGCTATCGATTATTAAATATGCTCATCGATTATTAAATATGCTTATCGATTATTAAATATGCTGATCGATTATTAAATATGAAATGCCTATTAAAAGTCTGGTCTCATATCAATATATATCATCTCTCAAATTTGGTCAATGCATATTGAAATGCCTATTAATATACCTATTAAATTCTTATTAAAATTTTTTAACAATTAACAAGTCTTACGAACGAACTAGAATGTTAATTTTAAATAATTATTTCACATTTTAAGCTAATTGTAAACGGACACAGATTTCATAATAAAAATGAACGTAATATTTGAATATGGAAAGAAAAAAAAATCAAATGTAATTTAATAACATAATTGAAATTTATTAATAAGTGTAATTGAAATTCTAAGATAATCTCTTAATACTTCATAAGTAACTATGTTATTCCACTGTTAAATTCAAAATGAGAGTTTTACTTAAATTAAGAAAAATTATGATTCCATATTTTTTTTTTATCTAAGAAGTGATATTAAATGCCACAATTTGTATACATTGAATATTTAAACAAATTAAAATAAGACATTTGACTGTAATCTATATTAAAAGATATTAGATATCATTAGCATAAAATTGATTGAAAACTATTAATATTATATTATCATATATATATATATAACTTCTCAATCAAATTGATCAAAAAAAAAATATAATAGTTATACTAAACATTGGCTTTTCAAAATATAATGCATATAACATAGGAACATTATTTACCATAAATACGAAATTCATTTTCTTGCTATTGAAATTCAGCTCATACATTCTTAATAAAGAATAGTTAAAGTTTAATATTTTAATAATATTTTACTCTCTTCATTAGAGAATTAGCCTTCTTTACTTTTGGTCAATAAGTGGTCAGACTTATGAAAGCAGTCCACAGAATAAAATTAAGAACATTATTGATTATAAAAAATTTTCATTAATTTCATTAAAAAATAATTATGAATATCATTAAATAATACGTTTTAACATTACCTTTTATGTTTGTAATGAAAATTACAACTGTATGATCCGTAAGTATCCACTAAAATGTGAAATTTTAAAAATTACAATGCGATTTACAAATTGGCATACATTAGATTTTTAAAGTAATAAAAAATTTAAAAGCAAAAAAAAAGATTTAAAAAAGAAATTTAGTTTCAAATGTCGAGCAGTTTGATCTGAGATCAGCCAATGCATAGCAGATACAGCGTTATACAAACAGCATCATAAAGGTGTGTAGCCAGAATGCATAGTCAGTGAAAAAAAATGTGGAAGGTTCACATTATGAGAACTCAATCTAGTGAAAAAATGTAGGAAGGGAAGTTCGTATTCTCTCCCTTGAAACCAATGAAAGAACTTCCCGCCTTTTTGAATTATCATGACACCCTTAGATTAAATAGTTAAACTTTTTCTATATTTTGGTTCCGCTTGTTCGGATTTTGAATCGAGCTTTGTCAACTCTGAAATTAAAAGCTCTATTCACTGGATGTTTCGGCCTGCTTTTAGATAAGATAAAAGTTCCCTGTTTGGTGGCGCCATCTAGGAGATCTTTACTTACACTTTTATTCCTGAATTTCAGGAGGAATTTATGTTTACTTTTCGCCCTTCTATTATAGTAAGTCCTTTTACGAAATTTTGTTTAGCTTGTAATTTTTCTGTTATTTATTTTTAATTTGGAATTGAAAAACGTACTCCTAACTGCACTAGATTATATTTTAACACTTCCTAAATCTTTTTTTTTTTTTTTTTGATGAAAACACAATTTGACATTTTTTAATCTTTTTGCTGATATGAAGGTTTTCGGGGTTAATTTATACCCTACTAGAAAATCCATAAATGGTAACATCTGTTTACGTATCTTTTAGATTTTATATATATATATACATTATATATTTTAATTGTACTGCGCAATAAATCTATAAATTTTAATTAACATTAACAAAAGCCAGTTTGCAGTTTAATGCTAATATTATATTTTGGTAAATTAAAATCATTTAATCAGATTCAAATTGTGCCCATAGCGTCATTATGGCTTCTAAGAAGATTAAAGCAACTTTTGTATAATATATTTGCCTATAATATAATTACACGAAAGTAAATCATGGATTTTATTCTGAATCCTGATGGGATAACAGATGCGACGGCTAGACACGGCTGGACCGATTTTAATGAAATTGTTTGATTCCTGGATGCTTTAGATTCACAATTGGACCCGGTAAATGCAATCGACATAATTTTTCTGTTTGTGTGTTTATTACTGATCTCCTCCTAAACAATTTGACAGATTTTGATGATTTTTGTGTGTGTGTGTGTGCATTTGACAAAACATGCCTTTTTTTTTTATTATATCCCCTTTGTTATAAGTCACCACTAGATGGTGCTGCTGTATATCAACTTCCATGCCGTTCAAGCAATCGCTATAAAAATTGGTAATAATATGCATTCGAATATGGAAAATTTGTCAGCGCTATCCACTTTACCGTTACTTGCCACCAGATGGTGCTGCATCATTTCATCTTAAATACCGATCGAACGATCCCCATGAAAACTAGTATACACATATATTGGAACAAGAATATATTCGCAACATGTAATTTTCTACAACGGTTTTTTTTTTTTTTTTTTTTTTTTTTTTTTTTTTTTTTTTGCAGGACTACATATGCCGGGTTCTGCTAGTTTATAATATTATGGTTTATAATATTATGGTAGAATATATATTACAGTAAATGTCCTTTAATACTGGCGGTTTGGCACTTCTATAATTCGGATCGAACTGTTCGCTTTCGAATTATTTCGTGGCATTTGGTTAATTGTTGACTTTGACCGTTAGATTCGCTGCCCAACACAGCTGGCATTTTCGCCCAATTTTTATCGTAACTTATATAGCCCAGTATAACTTATAGTTTTCTTTTTAATGCAGTGTAAAATTCATAAATCTACAGAATGTAGAAATGTGTGCTAAATTCACGAGGATTTTTGAAGAAGAAATCCAAATTATGGAAGCTATACTTACTTTAATTTCACTTTTTTTTAGATACATTTTTATAACAAGGTAGGCGCATGTGTATTTTTTCTTGCCATAGAGTAACTTGACACAACTTATTTTAACTATCATTGCACAGTATTAATTTTCCTTCCGGATGTGTTTTTTATCGTTACAAGAATGTTCAGTGTGTGTTTTTTATTTTGTATTTGCTAGAATAAGGAAATACTAGTTAAATGTTTATATTGTCTACACAACATCTAGACCTAGTCCATGAGCCCTTGTGTTCTCATGGAAGGAAGGAAGGAGGGCAACTTCTGTTGTGATGAAGCACTTGTAGGTAGAAGTCTGATTTGACTCCGTGTCGCTGAAGAAGGAGGGCAGTGCCTTAAGAGAGGACTTATTAGAGAGAACTACCCCGCATGTGCGTATCGTATAGGAGAAAACCCGGAAAACTCCCGAGGTAGTCCGACTCACGAAGCAAGAAGTTGAACATCACAAACGCAACCTAGTCTCCTTTTTTGGCGGAATGATGAAAAAATGGCAGACGGACTATTGGCCAAAATTCGCACTGTGCTTTGGTACCATAGGCCTCAGGAATCCTGGCAGTGACATGGATGTTTGTTGGGGATTCTGAATCCCCGTTAAACTGTAGGTCCCGGTCTAATTAGCCTAAAGTGTGCACAAAATGTACATGTGCACAAACCAAACGGCGTGTTTTGAAACCGTGTCTACAACAAAGTCAACAGTGGATTGGACTTGAGCCCTAATGCTCACTAGCAGCTCTCATTGCCACTGAGCTACGAGTTGGGCGTTAAATATGTACGTATCTTAATCGTTAAAATTCTTATTTAAAATGATTTCACTATGGTATTCCTGTTAAAATTATATATCCCACAAAAACCGGAAATCCGGCACGGCCGTTGCCCCAAATGTGTTGGATTAAAGGCCGTTTACTGTACTGGCATCTTGGATGGTATATTCGAAAGTTTAACTTTTTCTTTAATCGACAGACGTTGTTGTTTTTATGACCGTTTTCTATTATTCAGCTAAACAATTTTATGTCAGTGCGGCAATTCTACTCTTCTAAAAGCAGCGTATTTTTAATCGCCACGGGAATTTGTTTTTCTAGATAATGTGCTATATAATCAACAGCAGCACGTTGCGTGCATCAACAACTTATGATATAAATTCAAGAAAAATCTTTCTTTCAATTGTACCATAACTACATTCCTCCATTGTATTAAGGGTAAAGAATAAGAAAACAATGGAAACATAATGAAAAAGAACACTGAAAGTTGACTGAAAAACGATTTCATCAAGAAATAATGCTTTTTTTTTCCCATAAGAAGGGGTACCAGACAAAATGTAAACAATCGCGCTACGTATTTCAGCTCTTTTTTCGTGATTCGTACATATAATTGATTGGCGATAAATTGAATGCATTAATATTTGGCTCAGAACTACCAAACCTGAACCTGGTTCGTCCGTCTAACAGAAAAATACACACAGTTTTCATAGCAAATTTAACTCCAAATGAGTAACATCAAATTTGATTGACCATGTTGCCGGACTACTCGTTACCCACTTGTGAAAACTTTGTATAATTCAAACGACAAAAATGCAATGAAAAGGGACTGAAAGAGCTAGTGGCTAGCGCTCTGGCGCTCGGTACCACAGGTTTCGGGTTCGAGTCCCGGCGGTGCCAGGAATGTTTGTGAATGGTTCGGAATCCACTTTAAACTGTAGGTCCCGGTCTAACAGGATCGTAGAGCGTTGCGGGGTATTGTTACTCCGCGTCCGTAGCTTATCTTCAAGCTACACGCACCTCCTGGGTAGAGCTAAATGCGTAACGTAGTTGCAGCGCTTGCCTTAAGGCATCCAAGACAACTGTCTAAGTGTTTGCCAGTTGCATTAGAATAAAAAAAAATTCAATGAAGAGCGGTTTGAAATTTCATTGGAAATCCCCTGTCTTGGAAATTCCCCAACTTGATAAAATTCATATTCTGATAAAACTCAATTGAGTCGATAAAAGTTTCTCAATAGATATGAAAAGGAAGTAGAAACGTGGATAAACCGATAAAAGATTTTAAGCATATGTAAATTAAATCAGGATTTGTTATTGACTTACTTGCAGCATCGTTTCCTTTATCGATTGGTGTTTTTCTTTCAATATGATTTACAGGTAATAAAGTTTTTTCATTTCTCATTATTTCATAAGAAGAGTAATTCATTTCCTTACTTAATTCTTTATTCATAAATTTATTTATTTCTTTACTTAATTCTTTATTCATAAATTCATTCATTTTTTCACTTAATTTTTCATTCCTAAATGCATTCATTTCTTTACTTAATTGTTTTTCATAAATACACTTTCTTCATTTAATTCTTCATTCATAAATTCATTTATTTCTTCATTTAGTTTTATATTCATTTCTTTATTTATTTTGTCGAAGTACAATGCAATTAAATTTAAATTGTATTTATCTTAATTTGAGTAGCATATATTTTTTTATTAAACAAAAAAAATGTAATTACTTTTCATTTTTAAAAAGTTTGATTTCAATATATTTAATTTATATCTGTGGTTCCTTGATTATACAATTGATCATTGTTCATTTATAATTAATTAATTAATCAAGTTTCTTATTGAAGCAAAACTATTTAAATCATTTTGAATGTTTTTCTTTATATTTTTTTTATTTTCTTCCTAATTTCAGCTTAGCAAATTATGTGTTAGCAACTTTCAAATAAATGGACTATTCAAAATATTTAACCTTTATAAAGTATCCTATTATTTTACATTTCTTTATTACTTTCTTGATATACTTTGATACACCAACCAATTTCTTAAATTTTTATTATTTTATTGTGTTTACACGAATGATGAACTTATTTTAGTTTACATATTTATAAACTAATTTATGCACATAACAACATTATTTATATAAATTTCTTTAATCAACAAATACGGAAGAATTAATTTTTGAATAGTTAAAAGATTTTAACTAAGTTCTAAATAAAGTTTGCAATATTCGATCTTGGAGGTTTAATGTCGCTTTTTCTATAAAACACTTATTTTAGAATATTAAAAGTTTGGTAATTATTTTGAATTAATTCACCAACCAATATTTAATAAATTATAAGGGATTTTATTTTTAATATTTTTATAATTGTTTTAATATTATTTTAATATATTTTAATGCAATTTTATTCATTAAACCGTTAGATATTAGATATTTTTAATATCTAAGTTTAATTTTATCTCAATTAATTGCAATTGTATTACATTTTTAGCAATCTTGTTCATAACTTAAATATTAATTTCTGATCATATTTTATACGAGTTTTTAAATGCTGTTCAGAAAATATAAATAAAAGTCAACATTATTAAAAAATAATTCATACTTTGAATACATGTTTTTAAAAAATTATTAAATATAAAAGTTATTCGTATTAGGATCCATTTTATTACAAAGGCTCAATGAAAAAATGGTAAAATGATTTTTTTTTTTTTTTTTTTTTAACATTTTGAATGTTCATAAAAAGTTATATATTATGTTTTTAAAACTATTTTATCATTACCTTTTTAATATGCTTTTGATTTCTTTAAACAATTAAATTTATTGAATTAAAATTACATTTTCTCAATTCATGAGAAAACATTTGGGAATTCAGCTAGCATTGTTTAAAATACATGTGAATCATTAATAGTTTTTGTATTTACTGAATCCTAATATTCATGTGAAAATGTTTAGGAATAAAACTACCATTGTTTATAATACATATTATGAATCATTGTTTTGTGTGTTGTGCATTTCAGCAATGCATAGTAATAATAATAATAATAATATTTTTCTAGAGAAGAAAAAAAAAATATTTGTTTTCGTCAGTCTACTTCTTCCTTTAACCATAACTGCAACATGTATGTATAATCTTATATTTTCAAAATGACTAATAATTTTCAAAAAAAAAAAGTTCTTTCCACAAAATCAATTTTATCAAAAAAATAAATGCATCTGTGCAAATTTTTTTCTGAATTTTCAATAAAAAATATTTAAAAAAATGTAATTAAAATAAATTTCTTTATACAGAGTTAGAAAGACAGAGTTTACAGAGTTATAGTCTATATTAGTTAGTCTATATCACAGAATAATTCAATAAATATAATTAATAAATAAAATTTTATGATAAAATAATCATGATCTATCTGTAAGGCATCTAGGAAAGACAGTCGATAAGGAGAGATACATTATTTGAATTAACTATAGATATAAGATACTTATTTTATCAACTTTAGATATATATTATTTTAATTAACTTGACTGGATGTATTTTTGTACAGAAATGAAATATTGTTCTACTGTATATGAGCCACAGGTTTATTTATTTGAAAAGAATGACAAGATAAAAAATGGGTATTCAAAAAAATTCCAATAAAAAGACATTCAATTCTCATCTCAATCTTTACATCTTTTAGAAAATAGACTTTGATAATATTGTAAAGCCTAGATTTTAATATAAAAATTATAATTTTTATTTGATTAAAAAAGATTTAATCAGAATGTTTTCGTGATATGCCGTTAAGCACCAGAAAAATGTATAATTAATTCAGAAAAAAAAAAGTAAAAGCTTTTCAATTATGCAAAGATTATTGTCGTATTCGTCTTTGCAACATAATTTATGATTGTTAGTAAAATAAATCTGAAAGTTTATAAATTTTTTTAAAGAATCAAAATTTTATTAAAGAATCACACTTAGACACGATTCTTGATTTGAAATCCAGTGTGAATGGATAGGAAGGTTCAATTTCGAATATTCTGCTGGTATCCGTAGTAGTCACTGCTTTCAGAATGATGATAACTCCAAAGCTATTTGAATCTGTTCGTTGTAGGGTCGGTTCAGTATTGTAGTTAGGTTAGTTCCGTAGGGTAGGTCTCTTGGTAGACAATTTTCTCGCCTCATTGCCCATCAATAGGCTATTTTTGGTATCATCATCATCATAATTGGCTTTACAGCCCATTGTGGGCCTTGGCCTTCTTTAAATGATCCAGTCAGGCTGTTCTCCTCTTGGTCGTGAACCTTCAGTTTTTGATCTTAATAACATTAAAATCAGAATATAAACAGTCGACCCATCTCTTTTTCGAACTTCCCCTTGGTTGTTGTCCAAAAGAGATTGCATTGAAAAACTTTCAAAATTTTGGTATAATATATATATATATATACACTGAAGTGACAAAAGTCATGGGATAGCAATATGCAAATTTTCAGATGGCAGTAGCATCGCGTAGAACAGGTATAAATGCGCAGTGCTTTCATTTCATTTCTGTTCAAGTTATTCATGTGAAGAGGTTTTGACGTGATGATGATCGCACGACGGGAATTAACAGACTTTGAAAGCGGAATGTTAGTTGGAGCTAGACGCATGGGTCATGCCATTTCGGAAATCGTTAGGGAATTCACCATTCCCAGATCCACTGTGTCAAGAGTGTGCCGAGTATGAAATTTCAGGCATAACATCCCACCATGGACAGCGCAGTGGTCGACCGCCTGCCCTTAACGACCGAGACCGGCGACGTCTGCAAAGAGTCGTAAATTCTAACAGACAAGCAACACTACGTCAAATAACCGCAGAAATCAGTGTGGGACGTACAAGGGACTTGTCTGTTAGAACTGTGCGGAGAAATTTGGCTTTCTTGGGCTATTCCAGCAGAAGACCGACTCGAGTGCCTTTACCGACAAGAACGACATCGCTTGCAGCTGACGTGAGGTTGGTCCCTAGATGAATCCGTGGCCTGGTGCGATGCACGACAGTTGGTAAGAGCTGAGGGTAGGGTTCGTGTGGCGCAGTTCCCACGAAGCCATGGGCCCAAACTGTCAGCAAGGCACTGTTCAGCTGGTGGTGGCTCCGTAATGGTGTATGTTTTTCATGGTTGGACTTGGTCCTCTGGTGCGACTGGACCGAACATTGAATGGAAATGCTTATGTTCAGCTACTTGGAGATCACTTGGCCATTCATGGTTCCGATGGATGATGACAATGCGCCATGTCACCGGGCCACAACTGTTCGCGATTGGTTTGAAGAACATTCTGGACAATTCCAACGAATGATCTGGCCACCTAGATCGCCCGACATGAATCCCATCGAGCATTTATGGGACATCATCGAGAGGTCTGTTCGTGCCCAAAATCCTGCACCTTCAACGCTTTAAAAATTATGGACGTCTATCGAGACAGCATGGCTCAATATTCCTGCAGAAGACTTCCAACGACTTGTTGAGTCCATGCCACGTCGAGTTGCTGCACTTCGCCGGGTGAAAGGAGGGCCGACACGATATTAAGAGGTATCTCATGACTTTTTTTTTGTTACTTCAGTGTATATATGTATGTATGTAGGAAATTAACGTTTAACAAAAAAAATTACGATGCATTTCAAAGCTATAATTGATGTTATTTTACATAATACAAGAGCACCATTTTTTTTTTAATATACAAGCATCATCTCATCTTTTTCAAAATACTTTCAGTACTTAACATAGATTTTCTTATAAATCGTTCTGCAGGTCCAGGTCTCGATATCGTCAGTCGCTCAGAGTGGGGTGCTCGACCTGCAACAGCGACATGGAGCCTAGACAGACCAGTAAAGCATGTGATCATAGGCCACACAATCACAGCCGAATGCCTCAGCCTGGACTCGTGTGCTAATAACATGAGGGTTATGCAAAATTATCACATGAATTTGGGTAAATATTTTCTTTACTTTTATCATGCGTGAACATGATGTCCTAGTTAAAGGTCGTAGATTGTCCAAGAAAGTGAAGCTATGAAAATAAAAAAAAGTAAAAGTAGAAGTTATTATTTAAATCAGGTTAATTTCCTCAAGCAGCACGAGAAACTTTCATTTCAAAAACTTTTATTCAAAGTAAACACTGATTTCCAAGTGCTTTTTTTATGTATGTTTTAAAATTAGGCATGAAATAATAGGGAGGCTGAATAGTTCATAGGCTGACACATAGAAGGCGCTACTAGTATTAAATCCATCTGATTTTTAGTTAGCCCTAACCTTCAAAAGACACGTGTATAAATTTGACAGCTGTTGCCCTATTAGTATGTGAGTTATGGCATTTTTAGTGAAGCAACTTTTTGTTAGTTTGAAAAAATGAATAAAAAGGAATTTCGTGTGTTAATAAAGCTTTGCTTTTTGGAGAAAAAAAATACTATTGAAGCCAAGGCTTTGCTTGATAAACATTATTCGGGCTTTGCACCAGGAAAATCAACCGTAGAAAAGTGGTTTGCTAAATTTAAACGAGGCGAAATGAGCACCGAGGACGATGCCCGCAGTGGACGCCCCAAAGAGGCTGTTACCGACGAAAACATAAAAAAGTCCACAAAATAATTACTGATAACCGTAAAGTGAAGTTGATTGAGATAGCTGAGACCCTAAAGATATCAAAGGAACGTGTTGGACATATCGTGAATGAATATTTGGATATGCGAAAACTCTGTTCAAAGTGGGTACCGCGCAGAGCTCACAATCGACCACAAAACAACAACGAATTGATGATTCTAAGCATGTTTGGAGCTGTTCAATCGCAATAAACCCGAATTTTTGCGTCGATATGTGACAATGGAGGAAACATGGCTCCATCATTTCACACCGGAATCCAATCGACAGTCAGCCGAGTGGACTGCACGTGATGAGCACTAAAAATGCTATAACTTCATAAAAATGCTATAACTCACATACTAATAGTGCAACAGCTGCCAAATTTATACACGTGTCTTTTGAAGGTTAGGGCTAACTAAAAATCATATGGATTTAATACTAGTAGCACCATCTATGTGACAGCCTATGAACTTGTCAGCTCGGCTGTTAAGTGTTGCTAAATATAACGATTGACAAATATTAAATCACGTGCTCTGTGGATCATTTTGAGTCGTCTGGCTTTCAAAATATAAACAGACTATTGTTTCAATATCTTCAAAATAATGTCTAGGGATTGGTTTATAAAAGTTAATTTAGCCATCACTTAACAACTTGTCTGTCTGAATTTGGTAGTGATTCTTATAGTATTTGAACAATTGGTTCTTCATAAAGTTCTGGAGTTACTAAATTCTGTTATATTATCGCTTTTGAATTTAATATTTCTTAGAGGATTCTGCATTTTCACCAAGTCTCGTGATATGTCAAGTCAAATGGAATCGTCAAAAGAACAGTATTTTATAACCGCAATGGTAATTTCGCTTGTTTAGGAGGGGACTTGGCGAAAACTGCAAGGGAAAATATCGCCAAATATACAAGGGAAACCCTACAGTGCAAAACTACTATCCTTGTAATATTGCTACATAAATGTTTACTATAATTGCCATATAAATTTCTGCATAAATGTCTTGGGTTATTGAACATTGGCATCTTGAACTAATTGTGTAAAAAGTTATTTAATAGTCCCACCAAATTAAGATGAATGTAGGGAACAGTAATAAGTTAAACAAATTCTTATTTCTCTTAGATTGGGGTGACATTGGCTACAACTTTGCAATCGGGGGAGACGGACGGGTCTACGAAGGTGTGGGCTGGCCCAGACAAGGAATTCACACCCTCGGATGGAACACAAAGTCGTATGGCATAGGTTTCATTGGAAACTTTGCCAAAGTGAAGCCAAACGCAAAGATGCTGAAGGCAGCAAGGCTGTTAATTATGTGTGGCATACAGAAGAAATTTATGACGCAGTCGGTCGAATTACATGGTGCACGAGATGCGACCTGCACCGAGTCCCCTGGTGATGCATTGTACAAAATAATCAAGCAGTGGCCCATGTTTAAAGGTGGACCTCTCGAGGAATATAGGTGTTGAAATTCGGATAAAACAATTTAACTATGTCTAAGAAAGACTAAGAAAATGGATTCAACAGTTCTCAAACTAATCTTTTTATTCTTGTATTTTGTAAATATACATCTGATTTTTAAGGTAGATAAAATCTGTTCTGTATTGAAATAAAAACACATAAAAGGTATTAAAAATAAACATTTTTAGAACATTAAGTCCAAAATGTGTAATTGTTAAAGTTTTTAAAAAATATTCAATTAAACCAAAATGAAATATATTTGTAATTACATTATCTAGGTACTTACGTATTAACGGTACCTTGGCGACAGACTTGGCAATTTTTATGTGTCGCCAATTTTTATTATTTGGAATAAAAATATTTTGAAAACGTTTTGATTTTAAATGAAGTGTTTCATATATATTTTATTATTTGTAACAAAATTTTTAAGTGTAGATTGGCGCCAAATCTGTAGCTGCGGTTGGCGCGTGTGCTCTTTATTGGCGCAACTCTCGCCAAGGTACCGTTAATACGTAAGTACCCATGAGCTATTTTATATGCAAATTATGATGATCAAAAAATGAATCAAGAAAATTAAAATTAGTTTTATTATTTTTTTTTCTTGTTATTAAATCATGTATAAATTGTCAATAGTTTATCTAATTATTTAAAAAACTTGAGATTTTTATTTTTTTTTTAAACTTGTTGCAATCTGGAAGGATATTTATAATTTCTATTAGCAGAAAACTGGTTTTAAATTGCTGTAAGAAACTAATTAGTTTCCTTCAAAACATTTGCATTTTAATTTATTTTAATAGATTGTGGTGCTATCTATCGTGTAGTTAATGTGTTTAAAGAACATTTCTATTTAAAAACAAATCTTTGTAAAAAAAAATTGAGAAAAAAATTTTTATATATATATATATACATTAGAGTACATTAAATAATTTAAATTATAAGCGAAACAAATTATTATCTTCTTTAATTAAAATTAATTCTAGATAAAATTAATGGTTTTCTTAAGTTTACATATAATTAATTTAAGTAAACATAATCTTGCAGGAGTTAAAACAATTAAGTCCTTTAAACGAAGTCAACAAAGAAAAATTAAATAAAAAATTTAGAAACAATAAATAAAATCCAGCATAATTATTAGAAGATTAAATTAACAAAAATATTCTTCCATATTTTGGACTAACTATAATTAGATGTAAATTTAAAAATTAAAATTTAACTTAACAACAACTTTTTTTAAATTGTAACTTTTGCACATGAATAAATAATTAAACAAACACAGCTAAATATTATGTTTTGTCTTATAAATAAAAACCTATAAATTATTACAGTTCAAATGTCTCAATTTTCATACGTTAAACATTTGAAATAATCGTAAATAAAGCTAAGTAACTTTAGCAACTGTTATTAAAAAAAAATGTATGTATTGAAAGTTTAAAAATAATCACAATCTTACAAATATAAATGACAAGAATAAATTAATAACAAACATGTAAATATGGCGCAAATTGGCGGGATGGCGAGAAAATTTGACAGTTCATGAAAATTTTACTTAACTATTTAAAAAAAAAAAAAATGTCTCATATAAAGAATTCCTCCAAATATGAATTCCTTTTCCAATTGTTTATTGTAAAATGCAATCCAGGTGATGTATTCTTATCAAATTAAATATTTTATTAACATCTACTTTCTTAGTCAGAGAATAAGTCCTCCTTACATTTGATCAGCAAGTTGTAAAAATATTGCTAAGAAAGCTATCTATAGAATAAAATTAAAGTGCATCTAATTAGTCGCAAGAACTATTCATTGTCATTAATGAAAAAGAGAGAAGGACTGTTATGGAAATCATTTTTTAAATCCTTTTAATAAATTAAAAAAATTCAATGTATCGATTGAATATTAAGGTTTAAAAAAAAATTACATTACAGTTAGAAAATAGTATACATAAAAACAGTGATGCTCAAAATGTAGGGTGCTACCACAAAAATTTGAAGGGATTGCACAAAATATTTCTCATGGATATAATTTAAACCATCTTTAGTAAATGAAAAAAAAATTACAAGAAATAATATGGGAGATATTTTTGAGGTCCATGAACTTTATGTAGTATAATTAAAAAGCTAACAATTAGTTCTTTGATTAGTACACAATTTTTATTTAAAAATATACAAAAATCCTGATTCCTTACTACAACATTTTTTTTTTTATGTGGCTACCGAGTGATTAGCTCTCTGGCTTTCGGTGCCACAAGTTTCGTGTTCCAGTCATGGCGATGCCATGGATGCTTGTAGTGGTTCGGTTTGTGCCATTTTAAATCGCAAGTCCCGGTCTAACATGACTGTAGAGCTGGCAACCCTACCCTGTAAAAAAATGAAACCATCTCTTGTCTTGAAAACTTCCAGTAGGCAGACAGTTTGGCCCACTATGGGCTGCAGTGCCAGGGAGTTAGTTAGTTTACTATTGTCGTGTCGGTATCTGTGTCAATAACAGATCGGATTCTAATCCGATAAGGGTAAGTGACCATCATATACACTCTTCCAACGGATACACATAAAATATACCGCCACAACACATGAATTATATAACGATTACAAACAATTTTACCTTAATAAAATAATATTTTTTTCTTTCTAATGCAGCTGGCAAACACTTAGACAGCTTGGTCTTGGATGCCTTAAGGCAAACGCTGCACAGACGTTACTCACTTTGCATTACCCAGGGGCGCGTGTAACTTGAAGATAAGCCACGGACGCGGAGTAACAATGCCCCCGCAACGCTCTACGATCCTGTTAGGCCGGGACCTACGGTTTAAAGTGGATTCCGAACCACTACAAACATCCATGGCCCCGCCGGAATCGAACCCGAAACCTGTGGTACTGACCGCCAGAGCGCTAGCCACTCGGCCATTCAGGCCCTAATAAAATAATATTTATAAATTCATATTGACCTCCCTGTCAACACGATGCTACTGAAAAAACAAATCAAAAGTAAATATTTCTTAATAATTTAAACAAAAATTTTCCCAATAACTGCAACAGACAAAAAAAAAAAAAAAAACTATTTTTTAACAACAATTAAATAATTCTTAAAGACGAAAAATATTATCAGCAAAAACAATTCCGCAAACAATTTTAGCTTTTAGTTTATAAGCGTTAATGTTTTTCAATTATAAAAGTTCTTTAAAATGAGATTCGCAATTTCAATCTCAAATTATTGTATTTATTCAAAATTGCAACCAATGGTTCTTACATTTACCACGCAATAGTCAGTTTATTTTCGCCTCAGATACTTTGGTAAAACTTTCAATATTCAGTTGTAATTGATTGGAGTTTATTACAAGGTAAGGATGTTATTAATATTTGTGCAAAATATATTGATTACTGATAAGATATGTGTCTATTTTTGAAAATGATGGTCGTTTTAGATTATATAAAACATGTAATTATTTTTGGCCCAGTTATAACGAATTCAGGTTAATTTGTAGGCAGTTTATTACATTTTTTCAAAATTACAACTCGCAAAGGTATTATGTGGGAAAAAAATTATATTGCTAAATTTTCAGCGTATCAATAAATGTTGCGCAAAGATAAAGTAGAGGAACTGAAAAAAGTGTATCATCGAAATAATTTTTTTAAGGGAAATAACAGCTGTAAAAGATTCTGCTTTCAGAGCTAATTATGTGGTTTTGAAACTGATAGCAAAGAAATCAAAACTTTTTTTCCTGATAAAAAAGGAGTCTTTTCTAAAATCAATTTATTTCACCATACCTTGCAAAACAATTAGTTGCCTGAAATGTACTTCATCAAAAATCGATGGAAATAGTTATTAAAAAGAGAAAAAAACTTTTTAACAGCATCTATCCCCTATTTATGGTACTCTGTGTGGTAAAAAAACAACAACAAGATGGGAACACCCTAGCAGCTGGACAATAATAAAACATGGTTTCGAGCATACAATTTTCCAATTTTAAGCTATATGCCTACAATTTTGAGAGCGAATATAGTTACTACTTCCTAATGTATCCGTAAAATTTAAAATTTGAACCTGCCTTTCATAAAAAAAATTCAATATTGAAATATTGAAATTGTTTTTTATTCTATGCATTAGACTAAAACAGTTCAGCTTTTGTTATTTCATAATGATTTCGTTCATAAACACAGCGATATTTTTATTTACAGTTTTACACACATTAAATACAAGATTTTATCTAAAAATTTATATAATTTTCTTGCAGCAATTTTTGATCAATAAAATATTTTATTATTAAACTAAGGATACCATAGGAATAAGGTGAATCCTTTCTAAATAAGCATAAGCCTTCCAGAAATGAAAAAAATCCAAAAGTATTTGAATTATGTCTTATTTTCAAATAAAAACAAATTTAACATTTTTGGTTCCGATGGGTGTTTAATTATATAGAGAAGAAAAAAAATGAGGAATTTAATTTCAAAAACTTTGTTGGAGATGTCCTTTTATGTGGGTGCCTATCATCATCTAGGCTAGGTAATTTGGGTATTTATTGATGATTTATGAATCACTCTAAAAAGGATATATGATAGCATAAATATATAATCAATCATTTCAAAAGACAATTTAAAATTATTAACAAAAACTGAAAACAATATTGTTTTTTTTATCAAGATAACGATAAGTATACTGCTCTCAACGTATGCATGTGATGAGCCTGTAATTGTTCACAAGTTCTGAAAACACCACCTCTGTCACCGTTTAAACCCAATTGGACACATTTGATGATAACACGAGGTTAGAATACAATATTAAAACGAAAACTGAATTAATAATAGTAATGATAAAAAAATGGGAGGTTTTGTTAGGTATGTCGCTCTACAGTCGTTTTTGTGCACACATGGGCTAATTAGACCGGGACCTACAGTTTAACGTGGATTCCGAACCCCTAACAAACATCCATCCGCCACCAGGATACGAACCTGAAGCTGCTGTGATACCAAAGGCCAGAGCGCTAGGCAATTGCCATTATGGATTATAATTGGAGGAACATTGATGATGAAATTAAAAAAATTCAGGAAATTCAATTCTCAGTGGTTTAAAAATAGGGGCCTGTTGGCCAAGTGGCTAGCGCTCGCAGCCACAGATTTCGGGTTCGATTCCTGGCGGTGTCATGGATGTTTGTACTGGTTCGGAATCCACTTTAAACCGCATGTCCCGATCAGTACAGCGCCACAGAACCCAATCGGACTCATCACCCACATCATTCCCAAACTGTAAAGGTGCAATTAAGCTCTAGTCACAGTGATGTGGTGTGGTGTAGTAGTAGTAGTAGTATCACATTTCTATATAATATTTCTCTTTTCCTAAAATTATAAATTAAACATCTATTTTCAATCCATTGTTAAAAAAATACTGTTACCATTTGTGTATTCTTAATGTGAAAGTAAGTTCATACACAATGGAAATGAATTCTATTTTTAATAATTGATTATTGATAATAATTGCAAATATTGATGCAAGAACTTTTTGAGTATATAAAAGAGTGCTTCATAAGATTTTGCTGAAAAAATACGGTTTCGTTGTTTCAAATCTTGTCTTCACAAATAATTAGGACACAACATTCAATCAATTCATTGACAAAAAAAAAAAAAAAAAAAAAAAAAAAGACAGAAAATTTATCATAAGAAAATTTAGTTTCATTTTCAAACAATGACATCCTGGATATGATAAGTCTGATTTATAATTTATTTTTCGTTCTAAATAAAAGACTGATAAATGAAAAACAATTCATTTTAAAACATGAATGCAATTTTTAAAAATATTTTTAATTTTTTGATATTTAAACTCAATACAAGGTTTCCATGCTTAAAATTCGTTTAAGTTATGTAATGTTTTTGTCTTTAATATTGACGGGAATTTTGATCTGATGCTATGCAGCACGACAAAGACAGATATGAAGCAGATTCAGCATTACGTAGAGTGCACCACGGGGAGAGACTACAGCGTTTTATTTCGAACTAACTTGATGTCAAGGAAAGACCTAGGGGTTCATACATTCCTTGTTTCTTCCTCGAGAAGACTTTCAGGTTTACAGATTAGTCGCCCCATACTCCGCATAGGCATGAATTTGTGAATAATTGAAGATTTAAATTATATTTTTAAAAATATATGTTTAATGAAAAAGAATGAATTTCTCATATTTCTCTATGTAAAAGTATCACAATAACATAAAAAAAATTTTGGACTTGGACTTGGTCGACAGCAACATCTAGACCAAGTCCAAGAACACGCGTGGACTCATGAAAGGAGGGAAGAGGAGGGACAGCCTTTGTTGGGATGGAGCACCCGTAGGTAGAAGTCTGATTTGGCCTCGAGACTCTGAAGAGGAGGGCAGTGTCTTTCGGGAGGACTTTTAGGACTACTCCACATTTGCGTATCGTATTGGAGAATACCCTGAAATTCCCACCAGGTATCCGACTCGTGAGGCAAGATGATTGAATATCACAAACGCCATCGAACCTCCTCTTTCTTTGAAACAGTGTCTACAATAAAGCTACCATTGGATTGAATCTGAGCTCTAATGCTCACCAGCTGCGCGCGCTGCCTCTGAACCAGGAGTTGGGCAATTGTATTTTTAATTTTTTCATTAAATAGATTGAAGAAAAATAGCCAACTAGGGGTCGGTGATATTTGGCGACTTTTAAACACCAAAATGGAAGAAAAGATGCCAAATTTGGTAACCTGGTACTTATTTGGATATTTCGATTTGATATTGAATCGTTTCAATTTTTATTGCAACCTTTTTTGATAATGAAACTTGATTTAAAATATTTTATTTATTTATTGCAGATCCGTTTAAAACAAATTTATTCTAAATTATCAAAAAAAAATATGATAAAAAAAATGTGATTAAAATATAAAATATGATCAATCTAAATTGTTTCAAGGTAAATAACTTTACAAAATTGTGTTTTTAATAATTTTTTTATCTAATAATTTGTATATATGGAATGTCTATTCAAAAACTTGTGTCAGACATTGCATATATCTTCGAACGTTAAATTTTACTTAAAAGAGATGTTATCCTTACTACATTGAAAAAGTATAATTTATTCTGAAAAGTTTCTCTAACTTTTAAAAAAAAAATAAAGAGCTAATTGTAAATGTATTTTCTTGTAATTATTTAAATGTACAGAGTAGAATTTTTTTTTTCATACTGAATATATGGCCTGATAATTGGTATAAAGGTTTCTTCAACCAATCATTTACTAAATCACTATTGTAGAAATTTTGGAGATTAAAAAAATTACTTTAAAAATTAAAAAGTAAAAAGGGGTAATCATCATTGTATTGAAATGTGTTGAAACGTATTTTCAATTCAAAATTCTCAACATAGATAATAAATGTTAAATGTCATTTAACAAATAAGATGAAAGTAAAATTTTTAAAGAATTAAATTCTACAAGAATATTGTGCAAAAATTACAAATAAAATTATGATAAATAGAATGGAAGCTGTAATTGTGCTTTTTGTTTTCTATAGCGCCATCTATATATAGAGTTTTAAACTAATCCCTCTAGTCAACAAAGATAATCATATTGAATTACATTTATCCGCAAAATAATATTTTAGTCAAATTTCTTCTCTTTCTTGCTTTAACTATTTTAATGAACATATCTGTAGGTGTAATAATAATACTGTGATGTATTGTTATCATATTATTATATTACTATTAATCATAATTTGACAAGGTATAATTTTTTTTTTTTATAAAAATGATCAATTTGCATTTGAAAATTAAAAATGAACATTATCCAGGCAAATAAGCATATATTAATTAAATAATTCACTGGCATGACAAATATATTTTCAGTTATCACTCAATTATCATAACTAAAAACCCACTATACAACAAATTTTCCTTTTTATATTTTATTATATTTCGCTTTATTACGTATTTTCATTCATCACAACTAAAAAAAGTCCACAGCGTATTCTATAACGTGCTATATCAGAATTTAAAATTCAAATAAATAAAGACTTATTAATATCAAATTTACGGAATATTAAAATCACATAGAGGATAAAAGATTTCGTTGAATTCGCTGGCAAAACTATAAGTCACTACATAAAACAGTCGGCCTTAAATATTCCTTAACAATACCTTTGTTGATAGACCACGATATAACATAAAATCAGCTTAGAATAGGGTCAGTCTGTTTACAACAATAGAATCTGTTGAAATCAAGCGTAAATCAGTGAAATTAAAAATTGTATTTACCAATTTAAAAAATGAGTAAATAAGTAATCTTGTATTTAGTCTTTAAAAAATGAATTTTTGTCCGTTTCTTATTACGATTACCCAATTATGAACTATGAAGATTATTGAGCCATCCTTTCTCTTTTTACTCTAATTTTGTAAAATATGTGCAAGTTTACTTTGGTGTCTTATAGAAAAACTTGCACGCATTTATGCCACTACAGAGTAAAATAAGTTAAAACATCTACATAGGCCATAGTGTAATGTTTCATATGTTGATCCACTATTATTAATTCACCTGCACGTCGTCAGTTGGAATCTTTTTGAACACGAAACCTTTGAACTTAAAAAAAAAAAATTCTGATGGCTACTGGTATATTTATTGCCTTTGAGGGAATTTTTCTGGGTAAGTACATATAATTTGCATATTTTAATTTGCTGAAAAACCAGATAACTGTCATGAAAAATATTGCGCATTCACAACTGCTATTCCGCAATTCTGAAAGCAATGTTCTGCATTACAATGACTCTCTGTCTGTCAAACGGCAAGGATTAGCGCTTATTTGTATGTGTTCTTTCACTGAACCACAAAAAGGACACCATATATATATATATATATATATATAAAGTGAAACAACATAGTTATACATTGACTTTCACTTCTATGTGCCACGAACAATTCACCGGCTTGAGATGGTGGGTAGGAAATATCTTTCTGGCAAAACTTTTAAAGGTACTTGTACTTAATTTATGTCATAAATGGGATAAAACCGGCAAACTGCAACCAGGCAGTTTAAATATCGACGATCATTTCTGAAAGCAATGTTCTGCATTAGAATGACCCTTTGTCTGACAAATGGCAAGTATCAGCGCTTATTTGCATGCGGTCTTTCCCTGGACCACAAAAAACATACAACACACCACACACACACACACACACACACACATATATATATATATATATGTGTGTGTGTGTGTGTGTGTGTGGCGTGTTTTTGTACATCGACATTATGAACATCATTGTACATCGACTTTCACTTATGTATTTCTTTCACCCTCCAGCATGCATTGTGAACGTTAACATGGGTCACGATATTGATATTGGGTCACGAGTGGGCTTCAAGCAATATTGTGAGGATATTTCAAACTAAAATCGGAAGTAGCCTCAAAATCAACAATATTGGTGGTATTATTGTTTTGTTAATTTACCGGGCTGATTAAACTTTATGGGCCTGATGGCAGAGTGACTAGCGCTCTGGCGCAGGTACCACAGACCACATTCATATTGCGCGTGAAGTTTTTCATTCGTTTTCCACATGAAGAAACTAAGAAAATATCACTGTTGTCAATCAGATGACAGTGAAAGGATTAATACACATCTGCAGGTTTATCACTTTTCTAAGATCTTAATCAATTGAGATAAAAACTGGATATTCTTTATCCAATGCAGATATAACTTTGAATAGCGCTTTGGCACTTGGTGCCACAGGTTTCGGGTTCGAGTCCCGTGGTACCATGGATGTTTGAAGTGGTATGGAATCCACCTTAAACCGCAGACCTCAGTCTCTTATGACTGTAGACCATTGGGCGTCAGGTGGTACCATGGATGTTTGAAGTGGTATGGAATCCACCTTAAACCGCAGACCTCAGTCTCTTATGACTGTAGACCATTGGGCGTCAGGATGGCAACCCTACCCCGTAAAAAAGAAAACATCTTCTGTCTAGAAATCTGCCACTAGGCAGACGGCCTTGGCCCACCATAGAGCTATTGTGTTAATGATGATGATGATGATGTTTAAAACTTTATAGACTGTAAGGAAAATTTTGTAACCTGTAAACTAAAGGAAATCGATGAGGAAAAAAATGCTTCCAAACTCTTAAAAACTCTTAAACTCATTCAATGATAAGCTAAAATGTCCGTTAATTATTTTAATAGTTTTATTTTTTAAATTAAAAAATGACACTTTATAAATGGATGTTCAATATATTCTTTATGGATCTATGAATGCCAGTTTAAATAATAGTTGTAACTTATCAATGTAACATAATTAAATAAGAAGATTTTATTGCATAGTTAATTGATAAATTAATAAAATTATAAATTATAATCAAATTTACTGATATTGATAACCATTAATGTTGCTAATATTAATGGATATTGATAACTATTAATACTGTAAATAGATAAGTATTTACTTAGCAAATGAATCTCTTGCAATTTTGGAAAGATAATTAATTACCCTGTGATTTAAAATTGTTTTTGTTATGTTTGTATCTAATTCTTTTTATGTAATAAATATTGCTTATGAATAAAGTTTGGAAATTTTTGTTGTTATTTCTTATCCCACTTCGTCGACAGCAACATCTTTAATTGCACCAAATCCAAGAAACCATGTGGTCTCATGGAAGGAGGGAAAAGGGGAGCAACTTCTATTGTGGTAAAGCATCCATAGGTAGAAGTCTGACTTGGCACCGTAACGCTGTAAATGGAGGGTAGTGCTTTCCAGAAGAACTTTTTAAGTAGAAACTACCCAGCATTTATGTATCGTATGGGAGAAAACCCGGAAAATTCCCACCAAGTAGTCCGACGAATGAGGCAAGATGCTGAACATCACAAACGTATCTCCTCGTTTTCGAAACAGTATCTACAACAAAGCCGCCAGAAGATTGAACCTCAGCCCTAATGCTTATCAGCGGCTAGCGTTGCCACTTAACCCCGAGTTGGGCTGGAAGTTTTAACATTTTAGTACCACAAAAACAAAATACTGATTCGAATAAAAAAAAATCTTTTTAGAAAATGAACTTTTCATCGGAAGTTCCAATATACTCGGAATAATAAAAAACTAAATGTAGTCAGAGTTCTATTGTGCCAACATGTATTGTGGTTAGAATTTTAATTCAACTGGCTAACCGCATATGAGTAAAGCCTGACTTACTAATTAAAAAAATAAAAAATAATTTAACTTACCACATTTAGATAAATTATGGTCGAAGCACACAGACCTATGAAGACCGCAGAAGTTCATTGCATCTTACCGCGGAAGGAAAAACAACACACAAATAAGTCATATATTTATGAGTAATGTAAATGAAAATAAAAAAAAAAAAGGTAAAATAAAATATAAACACATAAACTCAAAATTTGGTGCTCAATATTAAAAATGAATAATGTAGATAGTTAAATTTTTATAGTAATCAAGACCAAATTGATTAATAAGTTATATTGATTATTTAATTATCGATTAGTTAATCTTGATTTATCTAATATTCCAGCCTGAAAACTTTGGTTCACAAAGATTTATTGAACCAAATAAGCTTGTTCCTCTTATGTATATATTATCTGCCTACAACAACGGTTTCTTTTGTTATACGCAATTTTATGGCAACATGTCTTTAGTGATTATAAAACCAAATATGTAATTGAAAAAAAGGGCAAAATAGGTTTATAAATTCTTGAAACAAACATTTGCAGACAGCCAAAAAAATTGGATTCTTATATTAAGGTATTAAATGCACACACAAAAAAAAATTTAAATGTTAATAGCGACTCATCAATTAAATTGGTGTGTCATTGACAGGGTTCGTTTCTCATAGCTTACAATGAATTAGAAAACATTGAATAAAACATTTTACTAATAATTGCATTCTGTTTTTTTATGTTTATTCCCTTTGTCTGAAATGTAGTTTGACTCAAGCCATTCCTACCCATATCTTGACTTGCAATGGTTGCCAGAAGAGCCAGTTGTGCTCAGTTTTCACAACTGTTTTTCATTGTTTGAGACCACACGGGTTCGTGAACTTGGTCTAGAGGCTGCTGTTGACCAAGTGGGGTAAGAAACAACATTTTTTTATTAAACTAGAGGCAGTTATCAATGTTTCAATCTTTCATCAAAATCTGAAAGTCTAAAAAATTGCTGGTCGTGTAATTTTTAAAGACTTATGATGAAGCTGCCCACTGTCTGCGTACCGCTGTTTTATAACAATTGCGTATTCAAAGCATAAATTATACTACTGTGTCCTAAAAGTAGACCAATTTTCAATTTTAAACTTCCCGGGCGTATGGTATTTTTCTTTTTATGATGTTGGCAGTGTCCTTGACATCTGTGTGAAATTTGACGTCAAAATATTCATTCGTGTTTGAGTTATGCTTGGCTTTGTGAGACGCTAAAACTGATTCCGACGATTTTGAAAAAAATTTTCGGATTTTTTTCCGGCGATTTTTCTGTCGATTTTCTTCAATCGACTCAAATCGGTGTCTCCGGAGTGGTCTTTTGTGTTTAGGGAATAGCCAGAAGTAGCACGATGCTAAATAAGGTGAATTCGGTGGTTGTGGAACGATATGGGTTTCATTTTTGGCGAAAAAGTCACAAAGAATCAATGCAATTGAGCTGGCGCATTCAATGTTTTCAGTACCAATCGAGATTTGACGCGTTTGAGGCCCAAAACATCTTTTAAATGGCATTTTTGAAATCCCAACATCAGCAGCAAGGTCTCTAATTGTAAATCGACGGTTTTGTAAGCAACAAATCTATAATTCTTTGGACGTGAGCTTCATCGGTTGAGGTTGGTATTCAAGGCCGACAAGAGGGCTCTTCATCTACAACGCGTCCTCTGCCTTCTTTGAACTGTTTATACCATTTCTAAACATTTCTTTCCGATATAGAAATGCTCACCGAATGCCTTCTGCAACATTTTATACGTTTCCGGAAACAAAATTTAATGCAAGTTCTTTGCTCAATTAATTCAGACATTTCAAAAATGACCGGAAACAGTTTTAGCGTCTCACAAAGTCAAGCGTAACTCAAACACGAATGAATATTTTGACGTCAAATTTCACACAGAGGTCAAGGACAGTGCCAGCAACCTAAAAAAAAAAAAAAAAAATTGAAATACCATATTCCCGGAAAATTTAAATTGAAAATTGGTCCTACTTTTTGGACACAGTAGTACTAATATAATATACTTGCAATTGTACGCCTGCAGATGGAATCTAAGTATGAGAATTTTATACTGCGTAAAAGTGTAAAGGTGCACGCAAAAGCTAAAGTTAAATACGTGGAAGTATTGCTGGTTGGGAACTTGACTAGTCATTAAAAAATTTAATCTAACACTTTGAATGATGAAACTTTAGTCTTTAATTAACCAGTTTTTTTTTTTTTTCAAATGCTGTTTTGTTTCGGAACAAATTTATTTTTCTGAAATCGAAAATATGTTTTATTCAAAATAAGATCATTATGATTTCATCCTGTTTTATTGATAATTTATTTATTATTATCAGAAAGGAAATCCTCTGATTCTTTGCCAGTACTTTCGATATCTCATTACCGACATATCGCTGTTAACATCATTAAAAATATCTTCAATTTCACTTATTTTGGAAAAAAAAATTGAAAGTGAAAGTAATTGCTTTTGTAAGCAATAAATAACATGCAGTTCATCGCTCCACCTCAGAGTATTGAAGGTCACCGAGTCAAATATTTGTCAAACAACCTAAAATTGCGACATCTGTTGCTACACGCACACTATCACAAGCCAACTCGTATTTGCTTTAGAATAATACAAACTATCCCACAATACTGGTTTTAATACAGAATTAAAAAATAATTTTCCGCAAGAGGTAACACGTATTGTTTCGAAAATACACAAATGTCAGATGTGATTTAACTTGGAATAATCCATTAAGGTTAATGGTAAATCAACAAGTAAATTTGGTTTAAAATTCAACCTTCGGTATTGGTTGCTCTAAAACAGAGGTGACCAATCCAAATGATCTTGATGGCCACTTTGGAAATGCATCCTAATTCTGTGGGTCGCATGTAAAATTATATATTCTCATATTAGATTTAGACCCACAATATACATTTTTTTGAGTGAAAAATTGAAACATAATGAGTTATTATTATTGTGTTTGCTATTATTCTTACATGTAAACATAGATAAAATAATAATAATGATACGTAACTCACATTGTAAAGAAATATATAACACTAAAAATAAATTCATTAAAAAATATTTATTTTACTAGTGCGATATTTGTTTCTCCACTCATTCACTCTAGCGTAATTTTGTTCTGAAAAGGAGCTGTAGATAAATAAGGGAATTAGTGGTGTAGAGGACTCACTTTGAGGGTTGTTAACTTTGCTAATGAGCTTTAAATAAGAGCTTTGAAAAAAAAATCTCTCAAACTATTTACTGTGATATAACCCACATTTCCATGTTAAATTTCAGGAAGCCATCCTTTGAATAAGGAAGTTCCTTATTGAAATGCTTATTTAACATATCAAAAAATAAATAAGTTGTCAATATCATAATTAAAATGTTTAAGCAGATCGCAAATTAAAAGATTAAGTTAATCACAAAATAACCACTTAACCAGGTCTACGTACCCTGTGGAAAATAGTGGGGTTTTTTTTTTTTTTTTCAAGGAAAGAAATTTGTCCGAAATAAAAAGATACCATAGGAAACATAAAAAAAAATAAGAAATGTGAAGTTTTATTTAAATTAACAGTTATTTATTTAAATTAATTAATTATTATTTAAATTTAAGTGTTATTGTATTGGTAATAAGTTTTATTTTAATTAGTAAAATTATATATATATAAAAAAAATAAGAAAAGCAAAATTTTATTTAAGTTAATAGGTATTTATTTAAATTAATTAATTATTAATTATTTAAATTAAATGTTATTGAATTAGTAATAAGTTTTATTTTAATTGGTAAAATTATATATATATATATATATATATATATATATATATATATATATATATATATATAATAATATAAAAAGAAAAAAATAAGAAACACAAAGTTTTATTTAAAGTACTTAATTATTGATTATTTAATTTGTGCTACTGAATTAGTAATGAGCTTCATATTAATTAGTAAAATTAGTTATACATAAAGAAAAAATAAGAAAAATAAGAAACGCAAAGTTTATTTTAAATTAATATTTATTTAAATTAATTAATTTTAACCATTTAAATACAGCGTTATTGAATTAGTAATAAGTTTTATTTTAATTAGTAAAATTATATATATACACACACACACACACACATATATATATATATATATATATATACATATCACGAAAATTGGACTGCACTCAAAACAACGCTGGGCCATATGAGATCCGTGGGCTGGGCACTCCCACATTATGCAATTTAAAGCAAATTTGACATGCTTTATTTGCAGACGCGAGAGGCCATTCATAAAAATAAGCAAACTAGAATTAAAATTCACTCTGCTAGCACAGCTGGAAATGCGACACAGAGATCCGAGAAAGTGATTTGCCCTCAAGGACACATGTGACACGTCTAATTTAAAGAAAGCAAGCGAGAGTTTTAACGCGTTTTTGGTCTTAGTTTTAATAACGAAACTGTCTCGCTTTTTCCTCATCCTGAAATCTGCTTAATATCTTCAGATAAAATACAAACAACAAAAATTTATAATTTACTTTAAAAATTTAAAATTATCTAAAAAAACCAACATTTGTTTTATCACAATTTGCAAATGTAAAGTAAATACCATCTGGCTAATAACACAAAACCGCATTTAAGATAATTATATCAAAATATTATTTAAGAAGTAAAATCGCAAGCATTTTTTTCTTGTCTTTACATATTTAAAAGAGTATGGGCTAGAATACTAAATGCAATACGAATTCGGCTAGAATACCAAATGCTTATATCACTAGGTGTATGAATGAGTACAACTCCTTGTATGGGTATACTGCTGTAATGTACAAAAACAAGACTGTCGTTTTAGCGATTCGCAATTCTTGCAGCTAAACTCATTCGTGACTGTCAATGGATTACAAAAATTTTCATTGGGCAAATCATGATAAATTCTTATTTGTGGTCTACATATAACGTGAGCAGCAACTAAACAGAAGGATTCAGGTAGAAATGTCGCTAGCGGCGTCCTTTCCAGAACCAATTTTAAAAATTAAGGAGACTCGGAGAAGATTTTGTGAACTTCATCGACAGTATTTAATCGGCATTGTCGCATTGAGACAGCTACAAACTCCTGAACTAAGTATCCTAAATATTAGATAAAAATAATAATGCTTATGTCATTAGGTGCATTAATGAGTTCAACTCTTTGTATGGGTATATTGGCTGGAATGCACAAACACTAGATTGCCTTTGGAGTGATTCAGCTTCGTCATTTTCACAGTTCAACTTATTTGTGACTGTGAATGGATTACAAAAATTTCATTGGGCAAATGGTGATAAATTCTTATTTGTGGACTACATGTAACGTGATCAGCAACTGAACAGAAAGACTCAGATTGGATGCAGCGTCCTTTACAGAACGTATTTTAAAAATTAAAATGAGAATTTCTTCATCTGCATTGACAGCATTTAGTAGCAATCGTCGCGTTTCGATTCCTACAAACTCCTGAACTAAGTATCCTTATTATTATATAAAAATAATATTTATGTCACTACTATTACACCCCACCACATCACATCGCTGTGCCTATAGCTAAGTTTCCCCTTTACAGTTTGGGAATGATGTGGGTGAGAAGAAGTCTGATTGGGCTCTGTGGCGCTCTACGTTCATATGAAACCGGTATCTACGGTTTAAAGTGGATTCGAACCACTATAAGCATTCATGGCACCGCCAGTTCGAATCCGATACATGTGGGACCAAGGGCTAGAACGCTAGCTACTCGGCCATCAGGCCCCATACTTCACTAGATGTATAAATGAGTTCAACTCCTTGTATGGGTATATTGACTAGAATGCACAGAAACAAGACAACCGTTGGAGATACTCAGCTACGCCATTCGTGACTGTCAATGGATTACAAAATTTTCATTGAACAAATGGTGATGAATCTTTATTTGTGGGCTACATGTAACGCGAGCAGCAAGTGAACAGAAAGGCTCAGGTTGACTGTAACTGACGGCGTCCTTTGAAAAACCTATTTTAAAAAGTTAAGGAGACTCGGTGATGATTTTCTGATCTGCATCGACAGCATTTAATCGCAATCGTCGTATTGAGACGTCTACAAACACTGAACTAAGTATCCTTAAAAATTGGATAAAAATAGTATGAGTGGATGAATCTACTTCTAATTGTGGAGTTGCCATTCGAAGAATGGGAGAAAACTACAGGATCTGAAAATTTGTAGGGATTTTAGCTCATAAATAGGTACTAGGGAAATTTTCTTTAAAAGTTTAATTTCATACCACTCTTCTTCTACTTCATTGGCACAACAGTCCCACAGTGGGCTAAGGTCGTCTGCCTACTGGCAGATTTCGTGACAGGAAATGTTTTCATTTTACGGGGTAGGGCTGTCAGCCCTACGCCCCAAGTTATGTTAGACCGGGACCTACGTTTAAAATGGATTTCGAATCACTATAAGCATCCACGGCACATTCGGGACTCAAACTAACTTACTTACTCGGCTACAAGGCACCTTACCATTAAGGTTATGAAATTAACATTTTTAAAAATAAACCTGAGAGTTGACGGGATAACTATTTGGGTAGTGCTAGTACAGATAGCCTCGAAGAGGACATAAATAAATATAGATTCATTAAAGCACAGAATGTCAATTCGAATAAGATGTATAAATTTATTAAAGCCACGGTTGCATCTACTCATTTTTTTTTTTATGTATAATAAATGATAAAATACACTCATGTACATAAATTAAGGATAATTTAGAATCACACAGAAATTGAACTCGAAAATAAAAATTTCATCTGTAGAATTATCACACACATCTTGAAGAAGAATATGCAAACAACAGGAAACCACCAGATGGCGCGGATAGTATGTCACAATAACGAGAGTGTAAGAGAGGGGCATATAAGGAATGGTGGCAAAGAAGTAAAATTGTTCACAAGCACTTTAAAAGCCTTTCAGTGCAATAACCGCATAGTTATGGCCCAAAGGAAGCATTTGGATGATTTTTTACGTGGTAGAATTATCGGACGACTGGAATGTGGACGTACCCAGGTGGAAGTATCCGAGGAACTTGAAATCGCCCAGAGTGTCATCTCCAAGCTTTGGCAACGATTCCAAGATGATGGTAATGTGAGTAGATGTTACAGCACAGGTCGTCCCCGAGTTACAACGCTGAACGAGGACCGGTATTTAGCAGTTACTGCCAAAAAGAAACAGACGGAGCACAGCATCAGACCTGTCTCGTCAGCTCTCGTCAGCTACCGGTACGGACGACAGTTTCAAGGCAGACCGTGTACAGACGTTTAGGGCACATTGGTCTATATGCTCGTAGGCCTGTCGGATGTGTTCCATTACCGCAACTCACTGTCGCCTGCGATTAAAAATGGAAAAGAAGTATGCATTGGGGACACCGCAACAGTGGTCTTGTGTAATGTTTTCCGACGAGTCCAGGTTTAGTTTGCCGTCTGATTCTCGCGGGACTTTCATATGGAGAGCGCCAGGTACCCGTTACCACCAAGAGAACACCATTGAACGACACCGTTACGGTGGTGCAGGATGGCTCGTTTGGGGAGGAATTATTCTTGGTTCCAGAACTAACCTGCATGTTCAGAGTGTAACGATGACAGGCCACATCATGGCCACACATCAGGCCACATGTTGTCATTCTGGAACAACATGTACGTTTGTTTCGGGCGCCATGGGTGCTAAATTTCTGTTTATGGATGACAACGCCCCGTCCTCACTGTGCAAACATTGTAGACGAATGCCTTCAATTGGAGGATATCACCCGTATGGATTGGCCAGCATACTCACCGGACTTGAATTAGAGCATGTATATGCTTTACGAATTGTGCCGCGCCAACCCCTCCCCACCTGTCAACCCGGAACTTCGGAGGGCATTGCTTGAAAGTGGTGTAATATTCCCCAAGATCAGATTAATAATTTGATACTCAGCATGCCTAGGCGTTTAATGTATTGCATCGTCCGGGAAACATACTCCATATTAACCATCATACTAACCATGTTATACTGTTTTTAGTAAATAGGTTCGTTTTGAAATTTGCTCCAGGGAGTAAAAATCGCAATTTTTATTAATTATGACAAACATATAGCATCTTTTTTGCTTTTTAACTTTTGTTTAATAAATAGACTTTACAAATAAGTCAAATTTGTTTTGCTTCTGTCTCTTTCTTTACCTGAACTTTATTATCCTTAATTTATGGACATGAGTGTATTACAAAAAATAACTTATAAAATAATTAAATAGTTCTATATCACATTAATTTGATAATCATTTTCGTATTTGGTTCGACTTTTGTAATAATCAAGCTCAAAAGTAATTAGTCAAGTTTTGTTTATTCGTTGAGTTTCGGTTTTTCGTGCGTTGAGTAGTTCATTTATTCGTTCAGAAAATCGTTCATTCATTGAGTTTCCGTTCGTCAAATTTAGTCAAGTTTCAAGTTTTCATAGATTTGCCTTAATATCCATGCCTAAAAATGTTTTTTTTTAAATGTGTGTTGATCGAAATGTTGTGCATTTTAATGTAGTATGTTACAACACGAGTTGTTTTGTTAAGCGCAAATTTAAAATGAAATGTGTTTTTGGTAATGATTATTCTAGAAATAGAAAAAAATTTAAATATATGGGGAAACTGCATCCACTGTAGCACCTTATTGACAAAGTTTCTCATCATCTAATTGCAATAAAATAGAAAACTTTGAATAATACCAGACACAAGTGAAACTTCATAACTAAGCACCCTGGATCACATGCTTTCGACATTAGATTTCACTGTCCAAACCGAATTTTCTTCAGTACTGACTGAATTGACATGTTCTCCTTCCATCAATCAAGATTTCTCACCAAAATCATCTCTTGACATTCTCAAACCTTACTATAAGAGGGCTTTTTATTTTATTATTTTTATTAATTTATTTTTTTAATTTTTATTTTTGTTGTAAATAAATGTAAAATAAAAGAATTATTTTGATATATATATATATATATATATTAAATTTCTGATAAAACGAAATAACTCAATCTTATAATTAACATTTTTAAAACGTTTTTTTTTTATTATTCAAAATATAATTATTTGTTTCTTTTATTAATTAATGCCATGTCCTTCAAAATTGGGTATATTTATAGCAAAAAAGTGTAGTTAAGTTCCATTATCACAGGTCATCGGTCACTGCATAATACAAACATGAAAAAGCTCCTTCTTTTGGGCACGTTGAAAAAGTATGTAATTTAATTTATAGGTTTTTTTATTTATTAAAAAAATATCATTTTGACAGCCAAATAATTCAGCCATGCCATATATTTCGTTAAAACAGAAGGAAAATCATTTGCGCTACCTTATAAAGGGCGTTACAGTTCTTATATGAAGTAAAAAAAACCTCTCAAAATTTCCTCTTTTGTTAACATAGCACATTCCAAATAGCTTATCTAACCGATCTAGAAAACGAAGCACTAAGCATTCGAAGACACTATCTCATCCATGACATAAACACCCACGGCAGCCTTCGTGGTTATCGTAGGCTCAAACGTGACGGCATCTTTTCAATTTCGAGAATAGATTTAACTATCGTCACTTATCGGTGAGATCATTGAAAAGAGAAGGCTTTAAAGGACAAAAAACCGATCAAACTGGGTGTGAAAAAAGCAGCATGTCTGGTTGAATTTATTGCATCCTTAGTGTCAACTGAAAACTATGTCTTCATGCACAAAATAATAAAGTGCTTCCTCTTTCTGAAGCTTGATCGACATTCAACGTTTGTCTTCAATTTAAGAATTATGGTTTATATTTATTCAAATCTCTACGGATTCACTAATTATTTTATAAATATAGAGAATAATAATTAGTTTTGAGGTATATTATGCAAATGATGTCGGTCGGTACCCAATCAAAGTCAGTAAGATTGGCATTATTCATATTATCCAACAAAATTAAGAAAATAATGCTATATTCCAACTTCTCATTTGATCGTTTGAAATATCGAATAATAACCATAAGTTTATGGGTGAAAGATGGAATTTGTATCTTCAAGAAGTCTGAAAGTCCTTGTCTCCTGAGAATGTAAACAGATTTTTTTCATAGATAAAAAAAATGATACTGTAACCGTGCTTCCTCCTACACACTGGCAGAAATGAGGCCTAGGCGTTCAGGAGGCTTGTGGCGTTTCTGTTGAGAAACGTTTAGTTTACAGAGCTCTCACCACGTATTAGTTAGCCCTACAGACTCTCCCACGGAGAGGAACTATATTTCGCTCATACTGCGGCTAGCTGAGAATCGGGTTTTCGGCTTAGAAGTGAAATCCTTCCACGAATCTATAATTAACTGTCTTTAAATGTGTTGAATATTGTACATCTCTAATTGATGTGTGTGTGTGTGACGTTTGTGAGTGTATAAATAAAGCTCTGAGCTGTCCAACCTGTGCATCAAGTATCGCAACCCAACCACACACAGTTACAATCTCGTTGACCAACATGCATACCGCGATACCTTTTTAAAAATTTCAAAAATAATTGCGCAGCAATGTCCATTTCTTATTGGTGAAAACGCTGGAAAATTTCACCATGTAACTGAAATACTAAAGCGAGGCCTTTTATCCAAGCTTCCCTTTAAATTATTGTGATTGTAGTGTATTTTACTGTCGAAATCAAATTATATATTAGCACATATGCTTATGTCCACGACCAGTAGGACACGACAGAGGTACATAAGTTTGATCATAAAGCGATAATAATTACATCCTTCCAAAAATTATGTCCTTTCTTGATTTTGTCAGTCAAGTTGAAATTAAAAATATCGGAAAAGGAAGATCTAAGCACTTATGAAACCAGACTCGTGGCCTAGTAGTAACGTCAAATCCTCTGATGACAACTGTTACGCTCACTGCTTCCAAAAACGAGGAGATTCGATGGCGATTGTGTAAAAATGTCTTGCATCGATAGCCAGGCTGCCTGACTAGAGTTTTCTTATACGACACGCAAATGAGGGGCAATTATTCCTAATAGTCAAACCGGACAGTAATGTAGGGACTCGTAGTAATTCGGTGGATTTTTCATGGCATACATACGTGGTCAACTTTTTTTCCTAGGATAAAAGAAAGGAAAAAAATTCAACCCCGAAATATTGCCCATTATAATGTTAACAGTTTATGGGAAAATGTAAAGATACAATGAAAAAAGAGGTTTTATATACATATAGATTAGAGTAATTTTTATTGGACGAAAATATGGTATGTCCTTCCTCAATCGGTATGTTAGAAAGATACTAATACTGTCAAGAATTATTTCTCATATTATACTTATTTATTGAATGTTCGTAAAAAAATTTGAAATTTATAAACTAAATAGTAACTTATTATTAACTAATATATAACTTTTATTTAATCCAAATAAAAACAGATAGTTATTTCATTAAAAGTCTAATTTTTCCAAATTTACAATACGATTTCTAAAAATATAGGTTTTTTTTTTTTTTAAATTTTCGAACTAACTCAGTATATAATTTTCAACATATTTCGCGAGTTTCAATAAAATAAAACTAAAAACAATTCTAGCATTATTTTACAGATGTTAAAAATTGATATAAAACGCATTTGAATTTCTTTTATTATATTTAAAATTACATTTTAACAAGTGTCAATTTAGCATAAATAAAACACTTCTAGTTCCTTTTATACAGGTTATTTATTTCAATTAAAGACCAATGTTTTGCTTGGCTTTTGAAAATGATAAGATTTGATAAACACTTATAAATCTGATTATGCATAAATATTGTTTTATTTTCATGTTAAATCAGCGTGAAAGAAAATAATATATATATTTCCTCATTTAGTTATTTTGCACAATTACCTGTTTATCTTTTATGCAAATTTCCTTGTTTTCTTCAATTTGTTATTCTAACTCGCATTGCCTAAACCTGTTGTGATGAATCACTGCATCGTACATCATCATTTACTGCATGTTTAAGATAATAGTGCTTATTCATCTTGTTACTAAAACGACTGGATTTGGAGTGAAACGTGTGAATCATAAATCCTAATCAATCAAGGAGGCATAGATTTGTGAGAATATGTGTTCCTCTCACCATCACTCTTACTCTCTCTCCCATATATATATAATGCATATAATGAAAAATAATTAATAATATGAGTAAATGAAGAATTTGACTGTTTTTATTTAATAACTGTTTTAGAACTTCGTTCAATGTTTATAGTAACCAAGCGTAGAAATGATTAGTCAAATGGTTTCTGCTTTTTGTTTTTTCATATTTATTAATAAGAATGTTTGTTTGCCAATATTTGTTGATCAAGCATGTTTGATATTTTAATGGATATTCAACCCGGCTATAGATATTCAGCCCGACCAGGCCAGACCCGATATATTGTGTGCTCAGTGGCAACGTGCGCAGCTAGTGAGCAATAGGACTGTGGTTCAACCCTCTGACGGATTTGTTGTAGACACTGCGGCTTGATGGCGTTTGTGATGTTCAACATCTTGCCTCGTGAGTCGGATTTTCCTGGGGAGATTTTTCTCCCATATGATACGCAAATACGAGGCACTCCCTCCCCCTAAAAGTTCACCCAAAAGGCACTGCCCTCCTTCTTCAGTGACATAGCGAATTGATGGTCTATTGAATAGAACTATAGCCTTTAGGTACCACAAGTTTCAGGTTCGAATCCAGGTGATGGCATGGATGTTTTGTCAGTGGTTCGGAATCCACGTTAAACTGTAACTTTAGGCGCCGGTTTAATTTGCCTAAACACTGAAAAAAGTAATCATAGAACGACAAACCAAACCAAATCTTCAGCGACACGGAGGCAAGTCGGACTTCTACCTGCTGCTCCATCACAACAAAAGCTGCCCTTCCGCTTCCCTCTTTCCATGTCACGGGTTGGTGGGACTTTGTCTAGATGTTGTTGTGACCAAATGGGATAAGAAAATGAATATTTAACGTAATTTTAAAATGGAACTTGTATTTTAGCAATGCCATAAAATACATAATGTATTCTTTTGCAATCTATAGTGGCACGGTCTATAGTCTCTGGTAGTTAATATCTTGATAACCAACAGAATTGAAGACTCTTTCATTCAAATAAACTATGTATGAGTGAAAAATAAATTAAATATACCTCAACCACCTATTCTATAGAAAGGTAAACATCTTTTTTAAAAGCTTAAACAAATATATTTTTTAGCATGCATCTAGTACTATACATATTTTCCAACGTTTGGAAGCTAAACTGCTATTTCAGAGTAGATAATCAATAAAATTTTGTAAACACTGATCTAAACAATTAAAGGTTTGGTTTGTATCACTAGGTCATTTTTTCGCACAGTTTGGGCTAATTAGTCCGAGACCTATGGTTTAATGTTTATTCTGAACCACTAACAAGCATCCATGACACCGCTAGGAATCGAACTTGAAGCCTGTGGTACCGAAGATCAGAATGCTAGCCAAATAATAAGAGGCGAAATCGGAATTTTGTGCTTTAATTACATACATTATATTAATATATTAAAATCTTACAGGAGCAAGTGCTATAGCATTATTTAACCTTTAACATTTAATGTATTTAAATATATGTTTTTTTTTTGCTTTTTTTTTTTTTTTTTGACAAATTTATTTTAAGACATATAATCTAATAATATCTTTACCAAGATAATATTTTTAAGAGATCCATATTTATTGCTGACCTCATCGCCAGTTTAGACAAATTTCTAAACAGTTTTTTGCAAAGTAAGTTAGTTTATCAGATTGAAATGATGTTAAAAGCGATTCACACTTTAGCCTTCTCTCTTTCGACCTTCTGATAGCAATCAGATAAAATAATTGGTTTCCCTCTCAAACATAATCATCGGTTATTAAAATATTCCAAGTTGTGCAGGTGCCAATTTATTGATGTTTGAAAAGGATTTTATTGATAAAAAAAAAATTAATCGTGATTTATCCATTAGGTTTATGATAGTTTATACGAAAATAAATAACAAATAAAGTATTCTTAGAATGTAATTTAATACGAAATAATAACAGTAATCTTTATGAGATAGAAGAAATTCACAAATGTTTTCGAAAGAAAAAAAAAATGTTTACAACAAAGCAATATGTGTTTCTTATTTTCTCAGTTTATGGTATCTGTCATCGGATTCAAAATTTATGATGTAAGATTTCTACCAGCAAAACAGTTTGAGAAGATTATCAAAATTTGTTTGGTTTAAAACTTGCCATTCGTGGATATGTAATATGTTATTTTAGAAATAGCATATTTGGGCCACAGATAGGCCCAAATTTGCTATTTCTTAAATAAAACATATTATCACGTATTAAACACATTAACACCAAACAATTCGATATCGGCTAAAAAAAAAAAAATATTTAAAATCTAAGTTCATTCTTACAGATAAAATAAATATTTTAAAAACATGATTGCCTACAGTAAAAGAATACATTGAATTCTATGTACAAAATTTAAATTTCTAGTCAAAAAATCATTAATGAAAGAAAATTATTTTTTTGGATAATGGGTTGCAAATTATCGAAGATTCAAATTATCTATATTGGCGTAAAATCGAACTAGAGACCTTAATGTTTAGGTGAAACTAACATTATTTAGCACAGCAAAGTTCTGAAATTGAGATTATCCTATTCGGCGATGTAGGACACAATCAGACCAGGGGTGGCCAACCCAAATGATCTTGCTGGCCACTTTGGAAATGCATCCTAACTCCACGGGTCGCATACTCCACGGGTCGAACCACTATAGACATTTTTTGAGTGAAAAATTGAAACATAATGAGTTATTATTATTGTGTTTACTATTATACTTGCATGTAAACATAGATAATATAATAATAATAATGATATTAAACGCACATTGTAAAGAAATATATAACACTGAAAATGAAATAAAAAAAATAAAACCATTAAAAAATATGTATTTTACTAGTGCGATAGTTGTTTCTCCGCTCTTTCATTTAGCTTTTGCAAATCGATCTCAATTTGGGTATTTGCACATCGTAATGGGTGTTGCAGTTTAGCGTCCGATATGTTTGAACGTGTTTTGTGTTTGGTCAATTTCATATTCGAAAAGAACGATTCACAGGTATAAGTTGAACCTAAAGCTCTAACAATTTTTTGCTCCAGATATCTCAAATTGGAAATGTCTCTTTGGACGTAAGTGTTGTAAAAATCTATTTTTGATTGTGATGTTTCAAAATGCGTTTTAATTCAATATTTGCATTGTAAGTCAACCAGTTCCATTTCGAGATATTCCGGGGCATTCGATTTCAACAGGAAAGGGATATGAATCCATTTCAAAACTTTTTTTTTTTGTATTCGTCTAATTCTGAATTACTGAATCGGCTTTCAAAAGCAGCTGTAAGGTTTCTTATTTTTTTAATTATTTGATGTAATTTTGAATATATGGATGCACAAATAACGTATTTTTTAATACATTGGTTTTCACTATTTTGGACATTATAAAATAAATATATTTTGCAAAAGTGTGATAAATCTCACGGGCCAGAAAAAATTTCAAAGGCGGGCCGCGGGTTGGCACCCCGATCTAGAATATCGTACAATTTAACAAAAAATTTCTGTAAAATTTTTAAATGAGAATTAATCGTGTCATGTTTTTAATAGAAGATATATTATATAATATTGTATAATCTTCAAGTTTTGTACTTTTTCCTTCTTTGTCTACAGTTGTGCTTTTTGGTTATAGCTGTGATTTTGAAGATCTACTTTTTTTTTCCTGTGCAAATACTCACCAAAAGTATCTTTTGAATTTGTTTTATCCCAGTTTTTTACCGAGTTTAAATTATACGCGAACATACAATCAAAGTGATACAAAAAGGGATCCAGATAAGTATTTTATAATTTTCTAATATATAAATTCAAAGATATTAAATCGTTTAAACTTTCTTAGTGGTGGAATTACACAGGTTATATTTAAATTATGGGTCCTGAATGGCGGAGCGGCTAGCGCTCTGGCGCTCGGTACCACATGTTTCGGGTTCGAGTCCCGGTGGTGCCATGGATGTTTGTAGTGGTTCAGAATCCTCTTTAAACCGTAGGTCCCGGTCTAATATGATCGTAGAGCGTTGCGGGCATTGTTATTCCGCATCCCTGGCTTATCTTCAAGTTACACGCGCCCCTGGGTAATGCAAAGTGAGTAACGTCTGTGCAGCGCTTGCCTTAAGGCCTCAAGAGATTGTCTAAGTGTTTGCCAGCTGCATTAGAAAAAAATATTAAATTATTGTCATTTTAGAGATTGAATTGAGAGGAATGTCCAATTTGAATAAAAAGTACAGTACTCTTAAAGTGGTTTGTTTCCAGAATGATCGTTTAATCAAGTTTTGTAATTCTTATATGTAAAAAATTCACTGAATTTTTAATAAGAATTAGTTAGAAAGCCATTTTTTTTTAACTTTAATTGTGACGGAATCGAGTCACAGGATTATTCAGTTAAAAATAAAAATATGTTCTTTATACTTTGCAGTATTTTATAATTTTAAAAATTTAGAAAGGCAAAAAAATTTTAACAATCTAATGTCAGGAATATAGTTACAATTTCAATGTTTAACCTTTTCTTTCTAAATAGATCAATACATTTCTGCTCCAATAGGGAAATCCATCCACCGAAATAAATAACTAAATAATATAAAACCTGTGCAATCAAATTACAAATCATTTTAAATCAATTACAGAAAATTATTTCACATGTTATATAATTTGACATCTAACGATTTGTAAACTATTTCTCAGCCAATTGGCGAACAATAATCGCAAGAACTAGCGACCAAGGTCAAACCAATCTTTTCAAATTGTTTGACATTCGTTCTATAATGAAAAATTGTTTTTCAGGTTCAGATATCTTTTATTTTTCTTTGCACCAAGGTTTGACTTGATGTCAGTTTCTCCCAGCATAAGAAGATCCGTGACAATAGTAAAATACGAAAATTATTCAAAGCAAAGACCTACTTAAATTCAATCGGCACTCTAAACCTCATTCTATTTAGAAAACAATTTGCTACTTCCTCTTAGTACCAGCGTTTTATTTATTATTATTTTAAAAGTTATTTTTATAATAATGATAAATATTATTATAAATCATATTTCTCCTTCTGCCAATAACGGAATTTGGTAGATCTTTTATAGCATATAATAAATAGACAATGACCACTTAACTTGTAGCCTAAAGCTGTTATGAATGAACAAGAAAAAAAGGTAAATTTCCTTGGAAAACGTTTGAGATTTTTAAGCACTTTTTAAAAAAATATATGAAAATATATACAAAAAACATAATAACATCCATTATTTTATTTAAACTTATTTAACTTATTTATTAAATTTTATTTTTAAAGAAATGTTTCTTGTTCTTGTTGTTATTGTTGTTGTCATATCCCCTGAAGAGTACAAGAAAATAAAATATGCCTCCCGAATAATATTGGCTATGCTGATTGCTAGCTCGAGTATAAATCCTCTTCGAGGGATGGTCCAGACAATGCATGGCGGCTGCAACAGCTGGGCAATCAAAGACATGAAGAGTAAACTTGCCATCAGGGAGAAATGTTTCCTATTTCAAGGATTAATTTCTTATCCATCACATGTGTAATTACCTTATCCCTCAATATTTCTTATCCATCCTTTTCATCCAATATTTATTTCAATCCAAAAAAGAAACAGTTCGAAAACTGATAAAAAATTATGTGCTACTTTTTGATGATTTCACTTATTTCTCAATGGTAGATATCTTAGATTGAAATTCACTGCTCAGCAATTACACACTTTAAAAGTATGTTTTATTTAATCCAACACACTTTTATATGTTTGGACAAAAAAATATTTTAAATAAATTATTTCTAGTTAAAAATATGAATCGAAGCATTATATTTTCATGTTACAGACTTGAGGAATTGCACTCTCATCACACTATAAAGGCATCGATGCAATATATTCCTTTCATTCATTTTATTTGCTACCTGGTCTTCATTGTGGTCAAGTACATGATAAACGATATATGGAGGGATAGATAGTATTACTTAAAATAGTTTTGAATCATGGTTTTTTGAATTTCTTGTCATATTTATTGTTTAATTGCAGCAGCATGGTAATGTGAAATTAAAAGAGCGAAACCTTCAGTTGTTAACAATAAAATTGAATGCGAAATTCAACAACGGAACTTAGTATACGTATAGAAAGATGCGTTTTTCAGAAGGAAACATGGATCATAATAAATAATGCTGGAGAAAAAAAAATTATGTTTATACTCAACAACATATTTTCGAATTACCATTAATGATATTAGGCAACAGTATTTTACCGTGGTTTAAATAAGGCAAAACAAGGATGCAATCAAAAATTAAACTGATGCTTATAACTTTTGATCAGGAATCAAGGGTAATTAATATTAGGATCAAAGATCAAATCCATACACGAGCAATTTCTGTTATAAAGCATTTTCACACTGCAATTGCTATTTGATCTGCGAAACAGTCAATAGTAAAGATCACAATAGTCCTTCTCAACATCGGGGCCTGAATGGCCGAGTGGCTGCCCGCTCTGGCGCTCGGTACCACAGGTTTCGGGTTCGAGTCCCGGCGGTGCCATGGATGTTTGTAGTGGTTCGGAATCCACTTTAAACCGTAGGTCCCGGTCTAACACGATCGTAGAGCATTGTGGAGAGTGACATATTAAAAATAAGAAAAAACTAACTGTTCATATATATAGTGATTAGGGGATTATAGTCCTTGTTGCTTCACATCCCCATATACCACTTCATTCATCATACTTCTCAACATCACATGTTATCTCAACTCTTCGGATCAAGCTTTGAACTTAAAGCCAAAATGACTCAGAAGTATATCGTGTTGGTTTCTGGAATTCAAAACTCAACAAATGAAACCAAACAGAAAGGTCTCGTTTCTTTTAAGGGGTTAGGAGCGATTAATCTGTAAACTGGAAAATCCTTATATGTCCCTTTTGAATATCCATATCAAATTGTATTTGCGCAGTGGTTTTTTTTTTTTCATCTAGTTTTTCTTTTAATATCGTGTAGTCTAAAATTTTAGTTATTAAAAATTTAAATACTTTTATTGCAATTCAAATCCCTTCTAAATGACCTTATTTTCCTATGACGCCGCTCTTTTTAAATCCAACTGACTTGATTGCTTATCAATTTTCCATGCTATCGATGGTCAGACGTAGATATCTTGTCAGTTAACAAAACAGTCAAACTACATTTAAGAATAAGTATGGCTTGAAATCGTGTACTATTTAATATTTGGCAGTTATCTACCAGTTACAAAAATCATTCAATAACTTAAAATGATCTTATCATTATAATATTAACTGTTGCAAAAAATATTCTAAATAATCATAAAACTAAAAGTTTTTCAAATATTTACTTTTCTTTCGTTTATAGACATACATAATAATTTTTATAGACATGCATAATTATATATTGTACTTTATAGACAAATATAATTATATATTGTACTTTCTAGACATAGTCAATTATTGAAATTGGAATAATTTAATAATAAATTTTAATTATATAAGTTTAGAATTTATTAAACTTGGTGATTTTCCCCTTGAAATTCAGCAAATTTTAAGTTTTTAAGTATGCACACCAATTTTAAACGATAATCATATATTCAATATTATAGATTATTAAAATGAAGCCTGTTAATATTACGAAGTTAAATTCTATACTTGAACGTCTAAGCGAAATTACTCAGCAATATACCTCTACTCTTCATATTTCCAAAAATAACACCACTTTTAAATAAAACGTCCATACATTACGCCTATTACTATAAAGCAAAATTCTTCACACCCGAATGCGCATCGAAAAAAAAAAAAATTATAGCAATTCTACCTTTTGATGTAGTACGACATTCCCATGCTAAACACCATTACAAAAAACAAAACAACTACGAAATAAACGAAACAATTCCCATAACCCTGAAAACAAACGCCTGTAAAAAAATAAAATAAAAAGCAAAACATCAAAAAAAAGGGGGAGGGGGCAGACGAAACAAACAATGCACTCTCCACTTTTAAATAATAACTCGGAAAAATACATTTTTTTTTTATTTTCCTCCGAAGAACAGATGACCAGTTCCAAAATGGGGAAAAAACGCTGACTGGGAAGGTAGTTTTCCCCATGAAGAAAGGGAAAGGGGAAAAAATCTCTGCTCTGTTTCTGGATGGGAAGTAAAACCAAAACGTTTCTCGCTGTCTGTTATTCAGAAAGCAATGCGTCTGCGGCCGGGACCGGTGCGGCTTGATTTCGACGTGTGGATCCGCATTGATGTGGCGAGTTAGGAAACGTCGGTTTTTGTGCCTGGGGATCCTGTCCCTGTTCCTCGTCTATGTGGTCCGAGTGGAGATTTCGAAGAGTTACGAGAACAGAAAGCAGAAGGTGAGTCACTATTTGTTTATCTAATATTTAAGAAAATTAGGATTCCTGAATAAATGCTTTAATGCTATTTAATATATTTTTAAAATGCTTGCGTAGATTTTATTTTTAAAGCATATATTAATATTTAATGCATTTTTTAAGTATTTATTAATATATATTGTACTTTTAGATATACATAATCATATATTGCACTTTTAGACAATATGTAGTTATACATTGTACTTTATAGACGTATAAAATTATACATTGTACTTTATAGACGTATAAAATTATACATTGTACTTTATAGACGTATAAAATTATACATTGTACTTTATAAAATTACAATATAGACAATATGTAATTATACATTGTACTTTATAGACAATATGTAATTATACATTGTACTTTATAGACAATATGTAATTATACATTGTATGTCAATTTATACATTGTACTTTATAGACAATATGTAATTATACATTGTACTTTATAGACAATATGTAATTGCTGACAATATGTAATTATACATTGTACTTTTATAGACAATATGTAATTATACATTGTACTTTATAGACAATATGTAATTATACATTGTACTTTATAGACAATATGTAATTATACATTGTACTTTTATAGACAATATAATTATACATTGTACTTTTATAGACAATATGTAATTATACATTGTAATTTTTATAGACAATATGTAATTATACATTGTACTTTATAGACAATATGTAATTATACATTGTACTTTATAGACAATATGTAATTATAGACAATTGTACTGTATATAGACAATATGTAATTATTGTACTTTATAGACAATATGTAATTATTGTACTATGGACAATAATGTAATTATACATTGTACTGTATAGTAGACAATTTGTTATACATTGTACTACAAAACTGTATATTGTACTATAAAGACAATTTGTATAGTGTACTATACACATACGATTGTACTGTACTATAAAGACACACATACGATTGTATATTGTACTATAAAGACACATACGATTGTATAGTGTACTATAAAGACACACGTTGTATTGTACTATAAAGAACATACGACACATACGATTGTACATTATATTTTACAGATACATACTATACAATTGAACATTGTACTTTTCAGATATTTATTAATATTGAACGTATTTTAAAACATTTTATTGATATTTAATTCACATTTGAAAGAAGCAGGGGTCATCTTATTAAAATATTACAGTCGTTGTAAATATAAAGAAATCTGACGTATTATCAATTATAAAAAGAAGATCCGACTTCTGTCAATAAAAGGGATAGAATAGTTAAATTATACTAAATTGATTAATCTGTTTAGTACATTTAAATAAATCGAACTTTAAATTTGTTTGTATAAAATTTTAAATCAATGAAGTTGCTACACTTTAAAAATGTGAAGGGATTTAAAGATGAAAAATTATTTATTAACATCCAAAGTGGGTATTTGTTTACAAACATACCAAAGATAACTTTTCAAATTCTATTTAAAGTAGAAAGAAATGACATTGGAGATATTAAATTCTTATTTTAATCAATTCGAATTTTTGCAGGGATCTGAATAAGACACAACCTTTTTAATCTATCATATTTTTATATCATAATGATTTATCAAAAAATATTTTCTTTAACGAAGTTCTCATAATGAGTGAAATACTAATGTGAATTTGTAATTATTTTTTTGTATTAGAAGTTATAATGAATAAAATTCGTAAAGCATTTTGGAAGAACAATTAAACAATAAATTGATATATATGAGATCTAGATTTATTTACAAATTTTTATCTATTGATGATAGTGAATATGATATCTAGAAACAAATTGTGTAAATACTGATCATCGGAAGTAAAATAATGAGGGTTAATTTAAAAGATTAAATGGAAAGGTAATAAATTATAGTAAAAATTAATTTAAATTATAATTTTGCCGGTTTTATAAAATTTAAAGAACATGTAATATATTAAAACGACAGAAAAACTACTTTCATTCAAGCTATTACTTTTTTATATAAAATTATATAAAACTAAACTTCAAAATTTTAAGTTATTTATAGTTTTTTTATATTGCTGTCTTTATATCTTTTAAACCAGCGTTTACTAATTTACAATTAAATTTTCACTTTAATTCTTTCATCCTGTTTTTTACCAAATGTTGGTATAAAATAATTTTTTATGCGGCATTAATAATTACAAATTTTATTAATTATTATTTAATGCCGCATAGAAATGTAGATTTTAATATTTTTTCCGTATTATCGGAATGTTTCATTAAATATGTTTGATTTAGATTTATTCTATCAAACAAAAATAATTTTTATAAATAATAAATAAAATAGTAATAAAAAATAATAATAATTTTTAAAATTGTAAGGTATTTATTCTTATATTCTTATAAATATTTTGTTAAAATAACTTTTCCTTGTTAATTTTCCTAGATATTTAATTCTAGTTTTTGCACATTTTCTTTACATAATCTGTTTTGTGTAGGCGTAAATGTGTATTATATAATATTCACACATTTAATGTTTTTTTTTTGGGTTTTATATCTATTTTTAAATTCTCACTTTACCATTTCAATCGGCATGCCAGCAATAAAAAATTAAGCTCTATTAAAAACAGATTTGAGCTAATGAAATTCTCTACTTCACTCACTATCACAGATGCAGAATCATATAGTTTTAATATTGAATTATGTTCTTCTAATAATGTGGTTGAATATACAGTGAATGTAAAAGTATTCGTATAGTACGACAATTGATTTAAAGAGATCCGCTCATAAAAATTATAAACATAAATTCCATTTTAATTAATTATAAATATATAATAGAACATATTTTCACTAGTTTCATGTGAAATTGACACAAAAATAATTTTATACATCAATAAATATTTACAAAACTGAAACAATCCAACATCTTGTGGTGCAAAAAGTATTCGTACACTAAAAGAAATGCAAATTTTTTTAGTTATTTTTGTGATTGGTTTAGCCATTAAGATGTAGTTAATTGACGTCATCTTGTAAGTTACTTAAAAGGTTCTTCAGTGGAAATTTTAATGTAGTGAGAAACTAGAAATTCTGTAATGGGTCGTAAAGTAAAAAGACAAGTGTTTTCGAAAGAGAACTGATTTTAAAGCTCCGTAAAAATGGTAAATCGTACAACAAGATTTCTGATCTGGTCGGTTGATCCCGTTCAACTGTGCAGTCAATCATAAAAAAGTTTGCTGCCACTGGAAAGGTTCAAAACAGTTCTCGTACTAGGCGATCATGTCTATTGACATCATCTGACAGACGGTTTCTGGTACGTTCATTAAAGAAGGATCCCAAAATAAGTGCTCCTACATTAACATCAGAACTAAAGAACGTGGAACAGCAGTCTCCGTAAGTACTGTTCGAAATGCATGCAGAAATGAAGGTTTCCATAGCCGTGTTGCGAGACGAAAATTCTTTGTTAGTGAGAAGAATCGGAAGCTTTCGCCCAGCAATACGTTAATGAAAGTCCAGATTTCTGGAAAAAGATTATCTTTACAGACGAAAGTAAATACAACATATTTGGATCGGACGGGAGACGAATGGTATGGAGAAAGCGTAATACAGAAATGCATCCTAAGAATTTAGTGCCAACAGTGAAACATGGGAGTGGAAGTCTGCTTGTTTGGGGTTGTACGAGTGCTTCTGGGGTTGGGCAAATTAGTCTTTATTATAGGCATTATAAATCATCAACTTTATATTGACATTTTAAAAAATAATTTAGGACCTAGTGCAACAAAAATGGGCTTGAATGGTGATTACTTTTTTCATGCATGATAACGACCCCAAGCACACAGCCCGAAACACAAGGCTCTGGATACTATATAATACCCCAAAGTTCATGAAATTTTTCTCCTCAATCGCCGGACCTCAACCCCATCGAGAATTTATGGGACGTTCTTGATAAAAATATTAGATCAAGACATATTTCTAATAAAAATGATTTGGAATCAGCTTTTAATCAAGAATGGGACGCCATATCTAGCTCAATAACAGCAAAATTGGTGGAATCGATGCCAAAGAGACTCAAGGCAGTTATTCGAGCTAAAGTTTATTGAAATATTATGATTGTATTGGCCAAATGCCTGTTGTCTACTTTTACACCAGATTTTTGATTGTTTCAGTTTTGTAAATATCATGTTAAAATATTTTCTGTTATTTCACATGAAAACTAGTAAAAATATGTTCTATTATATATTTATAACTAATTAAATGAATTTATGTTTATAATTAAACGTTTCAATTTCGTTTAATTTTTACACTCACTGAGTTTTGTAATTGAAAAATTGTTGGTTTTATTATTGTGAAAGATATTTTTTTCGTTTATTAATAAGCTTATACTACTTTTAATTTTTAGTCTCGTAAGATGTGAATAACCTCGTTTTTACAATTTTTATGGATTTTATATATGTATGACATACTCCTTAGGTATTTTAATCGTTTCTTTATTATACGTTCGTTTATTGATATTAGTTATTAAACGTTTATATCGTTTGATACTAGATTTCTTTCGTTTATACTGATATTAAACGTTTATATCGTTTCTTTCGTTTATATGTTTTATATACTATATATTAATCATTTATTTCGTTTATTGATACTATATATTAAGCGTTTCTTTCGTTTATTGATACTAGATATTAAACGTTTATATCGTTTATTGATACTTTTAAACGTTTATATCGTTTATTGATACTAGATATTAAACGTTTCTATCGTTTATTGATACTAGATATTAAACGTTTATATCGTTTATTGATCGATTTCGTTTATATCGTTTATTGATACTAGATATTAAACGATGTTTATTGATACTAGATATTAAACGTTTATATTGCTTTATACTGATATTAAACGTTTATATTGTTATTGATACGTTTAAACGTTTCGTTTATTGATATTAGGTATTAAACGTTTATTTCGTTTCGTTTTTTGATCGTTTTCTTTTATTGATATTAGGTATTAATCGTTTATTTCTTTTATTGATATTAAGTATTAATCGTTTTTCTTTATTGATATTAGGTATTAATCGTTTATTTCTTTTATTGATATTAGGTATTAATCGTTTATTTCTTTTATTGATATTAGGTATTAATCGTTTATTTCGTTTATTGTTATTAGGTATTAATCGTTTATTTCTGATTGATTAGGTATTCGTTTAATATCGTTTATTGATATTAGGTATTAATCGTTTATATCGTTTATTGAATTAGGCGCAACTTCGCCAAACTTGGACCTTGTGCCATAAAACACCAACCAACAAATATTTTTTCAACTTTCTATTCACTATACCTATATTATAATAACGGTGCTTAATTTTGGTGTACATTAACATTCTTCTTTGAAACAAGATGGCTTCAAGTTTTTTTAACGTATTTTTGAAATTAAACAAAATGACAGAAATTTGTTTTTTTTTATAGAAATAAAAAAAAAAAAATTAAAACATGGCCTTTTATCAGCGATATCTAAAATAATTTAATGCCTTACATTTGATGTTAGTCTTTTCTCTGGTAACCATTAATTACAATGCTGACAATGAGGTTACAAGGTTTTTACCATCACCTGCTCACTTTTTTTTTTGCAATTGCCTACATTTAGCTAATACCATCATATGTCACGCAATGTACATTTACAGAAGATGCAATTAGATTAAAATTGTTGTTTTCCAACTAACGTTCAATATTTAGATGTTTTATTTTTCTATTTTTAAAATTATACTATTCTTTTCAGTCTCTTTATATACAATTTTAAAAAAGCATTCAAAATAAAATAAAAAAATTTCAATAGTTGAAACAAGATTTCCTTTAAATGCAGGGGGAAAAGGGGGAATTTTAACTTTTGTGTTTGATTATTTTTTTTCACTTTGCATAAGCAGTTATTTAGCATGACAAAATTAAAAGTGTGTTCAAAAACTGTCATTAATATGGTTACAAATTTAATAGTAAACTACGAATTAAAAAAAACTAATGCATTTACAAGATTCAGGATACTTTACATTTTCATCTGTCTTTACAGTTCGTCTTACACTATTTTTCTGTGGTCTTGTGGTCAAGTGGCATTTTTGTGGTGCAGATTAAATGCCGTTATATACATTTTGAGGGCAAAGCTATAGAAACCCCATCAGACCGCCTTATAAATTTGAAGCAGATTTGATCTTAATTAGTTACATTGAATTACCAATTATAAGTGTCTAAAAAGAATGGAAAATCTGGGAATTATACAAAAATGATCCCATAAAACAAATTACTAAATGCAAATAAAAATCGCAAGGATATTTGAAACTTCATTAAAATTATGGGTTTTTCCCTATTTAAATTTATCACAATCATTACCACGAGAATGAATTCTAATTCATACTAAAATTTTAAAAAATTATAACATTGTATCTATTTTTTTATATAAATGGCATCATTTGTGCCACAAATAAATTAATCGCACAATAGCTAATATACAGGAGAATGAAGTTCGATTTCAATTAATGGTATGCATACAGTTACAACTTAAAGAATTTTCGATAAAGGTTCTAACAGCATTTCAATTTTCTAGATTTTCGGCATTATAGAAAGCCAATTTGGACTTATTTGGACAATAAACCAATTGAAAAATTTGGACAATAAAGAAATTTGAACAATTTGGACAAAACCAATTTGAACTAACTGAGCAGTTATCTATAGATTATACTCCTTCTTCGACCCAGAAAGAGTATAACATACTTGTTACACCGAAATAATGTTCATCTTATAAAATTGATGGGCAAATAGAAAAAATTCTGAATACATTAACTAAAAAAATATTAGATATTGTTTATACATATATTATACAATTTAAATATATATGAAATTAATCTTAATTAGTGTGAATTATGTGTGTATCAAATTAAAGATTGCTACATAGTTCGGTAAAAAATACCAGCTATCAGTCTAAAGTTCAACCGATTTTCTTTGTTTTACTATGCTATTTGCATTTGTCGTGACTTGCATAAGGAACTCGCTAATGACATACACTACAGTTACAATTTGGAATCATAACCAAAAATTTTTATCTAAGAGTATTTCACATCGATAGTTTGATTGACTTGTTTCCATTTTCCAGATTTTTGGCATTATAGAATATTTTATTGTCCAATAAAGTCCAAAACAATCTGGACTTGTTTGGATAATAAAACAATTCTAAAATTCGGACAATACAATAAACAAATTTGGTCTAATTGAACAGTTATCTATGGAAGATTATGCTTTCTTTTGGTCCAGAGAACATTGTTGCCACATCTAATTACATATAAAATTAATGGGTAACTAGAAAAAAATAAATCGCATTATCTAAAAAAATATTCAATTAAATATTATTTTTGTAAAATTTAAATACGAGTGAAATTAATTTTAATGTGAATTATGTGTGCATCAAATTAAAGATTGCTACATAGTTCGGTAAAAAAAAAAAAACAAGCTGTCAGTCTAAAGTTCAACCGATTTTCTTTCTTTTTACTTTGCTATTTGCATTTGTCGTGACTTGCATGAGGAACTCGTTCGAACAAGCCTTTTACCCCATCGGCGGTCATCAGGTAATAGACGGAAAAATCATTTTTGGAAGAAAGGAAAACTTGTAATGACAGTTTTTCTTTTTCCTTCAATCTTCTTCATTGTTAACGAAATTAATTCTTCCGTCTGCTGTAGCAGCGAAGTGTGGGATTTGTTTATGGGGTGGCCTCGAAAAAGCACCGCATTCATCAAAATCAAGGAAGTTCTTGTTAGAAATGATGAAACAAATCTTGCCAATCAGGCAAAATCCACCACAAAAGGGGGAAAAAGATTACGTGCGATGTCTTTCTTTAATAGCAGTAGTTGATGGTGATGTCCTAATCGTAAAAAAGTACATATGTTCACGCGAAACTTTCTATAAAAAAAGATAATAAGCAATTTTTTTTTTTTTCTTTCATGTTCCATTAAGAAAAGTTTCTTGCGTGACAGATAAAAACTAAAAGCCGCGAAGGGAAATACTTATGAAAGTAACGACACTAATAGATATTTTGTTGAAATTATTTCCAATTTATTTTCTTTAATGTTTCCAAATGAAGCTGTATTCTTTATCTTTTAAGTGCAGCAAGTTAGCCAAGATATTTCATAATTGCATCCTGAAATTTATGGCCATTTTAGACCTTTTCTTCAACTTCAACTTCTTTTGTATTCACTAAACGTATACAGATTCAATTTTTTTTTTCTAATGAAAAATGGCAATCAAATTTTCTAAAAAATGCAAAGTTTTCATATTAGTGTCTTTAATATCTTAATTTGTTATTGTTTAAAATAAAAATAAGTAAAACAAAATTTTTTAAGAAATTTTATTTAAAATTTTTATTGTTTAAATGCATTGCATTCCATTTTGTTATGCATTGCCTGTGATACTTATTGTTGTTTTATGTTTAATTGAAGTCAAAATTCATAGATTTAGGTATTCCACAAATAAAAATAAAATAGAATTAGATTTTTGTATTGCTTTGTGTTATATAACAATGTAATTCTGTATATAGCAATAATCTATAATTCTTGTTATATTGAAAATGTATTCAAAGTGAGCCGCTGCTTTTAATGAAAACCATATTAAATCATCCCGCTTTTAAAGATAAAATTTGTATTAGAATCATTTAAAAATAAAATAAAACTTAAGTTTCGAAATGATTCACAATAATCAATGTCCGAATCACTGCTTCTTAATATCCAAGTACATATAATTCTAATTCTAGTAAAATTTTAAAAATTAGAACATTGTATCTACATTTTTTATATAAAAAAAGACCATTTGTGGAACAAAAATAATGAATCGTACAATAACTAATATACAGGAGGATGAAGTTCGATTTCAATTAATGGCATGCACTGTAGTAACTATTTAATGAATTTTCGGTTTGCTTGGTTTCAATTCTCCTAGAAAGGCAAGCGGTCTGATAGCCAACAGGCTAGCGCTCTGGCCGTTGGTATCGAAGGCTTCAGGTTCGAATCCTGGCGGTGACATGGATGTTTGTTGGTCGTTCGGAATCCACGTTAAACAGTAGGTCCCGATCTGTTTACCCTAAAGTGTGCACAAGATGACCGTAGAGTGACAAACCAAACCTAGAAAGTCAATTTGGACTTGTTTGGACGATAAAAAATTTGGACCACAACAAACCAAATTGGATTAACTAAACAATTATCTATGGAAGATTATACACCTCCTTTGGTCCAGAGAACATTGTTAGTACATCGAAATGGTATTATCGTATAAAGTTAATGGACAACTAGAAAAAAAAATTGAATCGCATTAACTAAAAATATATTCAATTAATTGTTTTTTTTAACATTTTATAAAATTTAAATACGTATGAAATTAATCTTAGTTGATGTTAATTATGTATGTTTCAAATTAAAGATTACTACAGGGTTCGGTAAAAAATGCAAGCAGGCAGTTTGAAGTTGAAATTTTCAGTCGATTTTGTGAAATTTCAAGATTTGTATCCAAAAAGAATTCCTACTATTTCCTCACAATTTCGGACAAACTCATACGAGATAAATTCTAAAATTAGAGTTTCAGTATTACAGGATGAAAACATTTGTATTGGGCAACAAAATTTCTGTGAAGCAAAATAACATGAAAAGAATAATAAAGAATTTTTATATCCTCATTAACTGTAAATCATTAGAAATGCTCTTGGCAAAAAAATAAATTGCCAATGACTTAGATGTCATACCTTGTTACGAAATATTTCACAATCTTTGAACATAGATAGTTAAATTATTTGAAGTGACGTCTTAAGATTGCTGATCACTTAATTGGCTATCAAGAAACAAAATTGGTTTTTGTTTTCTAATAACTAATTACTCAAAATTCAGAATAATCTATGCATAAATTACCTTAATTTATTATAAAACTCATTACATTAAAAATATTAAAGTACTCATTAATTTTTACTGTAATAATGCTATACATTGGGGTTTTAAAGCTCCCTGTATGCATCAATAAAATTTTACGGACGAAATTTTAAGGTATTTTTAAATATTCTTACTGCATTTAGTTTCTCCTATGCTGTTTACCATAAGCTTCAGGTTCGAATCCTGGCGGTGGCATGAATGTTTGTTAGTGGTTCGGAATCCACGTTAAACTGAAGGTCCCGGACTAATTAGCCCAAAATGTGCAAAAAATGACCACAGAGCGACAAATCAAATCAAATTTACAAACCATTGCTCTAATTATATTTAAAAATGGGGAAAAAAAGTAAATAGTTTTTATTTTTGCAGTAAAACAGGAAAAATATTTTAAAAATTCATTTCCATGACCAGTTTTTCCCTTAGAGTAGAATCTCTTGTAATTTAACACAATGTCCGAATCGAAATTTATTTAATTAATAAAATGTATAATTTTATCTAATGTTTATATATGCATATTGTATATATATATATAAACATATATATAACATATTTTTATATATTTAAAAGAACAAAATATGCAAATTGTACGATCATATTAATCTTAATAAACTAACAGTTTTAGATTAATATGATCGTGCAATATGCATATTTTATTCTTTTAAATATATATGTATTTATATATTTGTTGGGAATTTTGAATGAAAAGTTGCTTTCAATTAATTTGAAGCTCTAAAAAGAAAATCGTCGTCGGATTTTGTAAGACTTCTTTTAAAAACAAATTAGCTTATGGTCCAGTGAATAACTATTTTAACAAGTTTCAAGATTTCCGTGTTAAAGTTCCGCACTGCTGACTCTAACAAGACATCTGCAACTACATTCCAGCTATCATGCTTGAATTTCAAAATAAATTTCGCCAGTTATCGGATTTAACTTGCTGTGAATATTCTCTTTGACTCAGATTCGAAGATTCACATTTATTTTCAAAAGTTTCAGCACATCATTGTAACTGAATGCGTAGAGTTATTTAAGGTGTCGTATAGTTTAAATTTCGGAAATGTTAAAGTATGCAGTTTTTATATACCTTCAAACCTATTACCATCATGCACATCAACGAAATACTTGTACAATATTAACATAAATTAAATCTGTAATTAAATATGTTAAATTTATTTGCATAATAACATTAGATAAAATTATACATTTTATTAATAAAATAAGTAATTTCGATTCGAACATTGTGCTAAATTATAAGAGATTCTACTCTAGGAAGAAACTGGTCAAGGAAATGAATTTTAAAATATTTTTCCTGTTTCACTGTAAAAAATAAAAGCTACCTACATTTTTTCCTTCCTGTTTTTAATCCGATAGGTTGTACTTCAATTTACTAACAGCAAAAAAAAAAAAGGAAAATATGCGAAGGACAGAAATTTACTAACAATTGTAGAAATTAACTTTAAGTCGATTTACATTTATCTTAATTTCTTTATTACTATTGCAACTCTAAGAAAAATGTTATTAAAAATATTTTTTTAAATAAAATATATAATGAAGCAGATATTTTAATGTAACTATGCCAAATGTTGTTTAACTGAATTCAACCTAAATTCTAAATAATAAATATTAATACAATTTTTCAATAAAATTGGTGAAAAATATTTATAATTTAAAATCGGCAAAATAGTTTTAAAAAAATCCACAGCCTTGAGTTTATCAATTTATCAATTGAAGTTTGTATATACAATTAAAGTTGTTAAATTGTATTGTTAATTTTAGCAACTTTACTTTAAATACAATTAAAGTTGTTAAAATACAATTAAAGTTTAAATTTAAAATCAAAGTAATTTTTCAGAAATTTTTCTAATGATTAAAGTAAGTTTCTTATTTACAAAAAATTTGTTTGATACTATATGAAATCTGACTATGCTATATGATAAAAAAAATATTAAATAAGATTCTAATAAGAAATGTAGTAATTGTATTCACTATTTCTAAACAGTAATAAACACATTTATTGATTAAAATAAAGACATATAAAATGAAATTATTTCATATCTTATTCATTAAACAAATTTTCAAAATAATTAAACAAAATGTTAAAAATAAAACCGAAATGAATAATAAACGATAAATATGTTAATATCAAAAGATGAAGTTGTAAATAGGAAAAGATGAAGTTGTAAATAGGAAAAGATGAAGTTGTAAATAGGGAAAAGACGAAGTTGTAAATAGGAAAAGACGAAGTTGTAAATAGGAAAAGACGAAGTTGTAAATAGGGGAAAAGACGAAGTTGTAAATAGGGAAAAGACGAAGTTGTAAATAGGAAAAGACGAAGTTGTAAATAGGGAAAAGACGAAGTTGTAAATAGGGAAAAGACGAAGTTGTAAATAGGGAAAAGACGAAGTTGTAAATAGGGAAAAGACGAAGTTGTAAATAGGGAAAAGACGAAGTTGTAAATAGGGAAAAGACGAAGTTGTAAATAGGAAAAGACGAAGTTGTAAATAGGGAAAAGACGAAGTTGTAAATAGGGAAAAGACGAAGTTGAAAAACAAATTATAAACTTTGGATATTATATATCCAACAGTTTTTCATCTAATTGAATTATACTTTGATACTTTAATTGATTGACGGAATAATTTATTAAATTATATTTTTATCATTGAATATTTTCTCTAATCATTAACATTAATAACTTGTAACAAATGCCAATATAAAAAAAAAAAAAAAAAAAAAAAAAACATGAACACACATTTTTTTTTTAAATGCATTCAAAATTGGATGCCTCATAAAAAAAAGCTTTTTAATAGTTTATAAAATATAATTTCTTTAACCTAAATTTAGAAGAATATAAGGTATGAAATTAAAATATCCCTCAACATTTAATGTGGAAAATCTTTGACATTTAAAGTGCAAAAATAAAGCCAGAAATCCTAAAATATCGTCCTTGTAATTAAACTATTAATCTAATTTTACGTTTATGCAATGTAATATACGATAAAATAATATTATGCTTTATATATTGACGATAAAATAATATTATGCTTTAAATACTGTTTTGCATTAAACTGATTGCTTTTTTTTATTTCGAAGTAAAAAAAAAAACACAAAATGTACTTCGATTTTGACAGCAAAAAGATGCCCTTTCTGGCTAAAAAGCGGATTTATCATGAAAAATACTAAAGAGATACTTTAAGTTAATATCACTTATCACATCACATGCTTTAACATCATTTATCACATCACACGATTTAACATCGCTTATCATATCACACAAGTTAATATCATTTATGATCATATTAATATCACTTATGATCATCACACAAGTTAATATCACTTATGATCACATCACACAAGTTAATATCACTTATGATCCTATCACACAAGTTAATATCATTTTTGATCCTTTCACACAAGTTAATATCATTTATGATCCTTTCACACAAGTTAATATCATTCATTTATGATCATATCACACAAGTTAATATCATTTATGATCATATCACACAAGTTAATATCATTTATGATCATATCACAACTTATCATATCACACGATTTTACGTCGCTTTTAATCAAAATCACACGATTTAACGTCATGTTCAAATCACACGATTTAACATCACTTATAATCATAGAATTAAAGAAAATTCCAAACACATTTTACAATTCTCTGTCCTCAACATTTATTTCATTTTTATTTCATCCAAAACCCAACACAAAAAGAATTAAAAATAAACGTTCTCTAATTATTGCTAAACATTTTGCTTAACCATACCAAGTAACAACTTGCAAATCCTGTTTAACTACAATCTGTTGTTTGACTTGTAAAAGCTGAGTCTTAACAAGCAAACTTCGCATTTAACCAGCGGGAGATTTAAAAGAAAAAAAAAAAAACATCTTACGACCACAACAGACAGCGGGATGTATATCAACTGGAGTTACGTGAACTTATACCTGTCTGGAGATTCCAATAAGACCAGTCATCAAAAAAATATATATTCAGTCTAAAACCGGAACGAACTTTCTCACTTATTGGTTTCCTACCCCCTTTTTCCCCTACCAACTGACATTTAGAATGGGGGAGGTTGTGTGTCTAGTTCAAGTTCATTTTTTCCTCTCCCCTACCCTCTACCCCATCTGGATTGGTATTCGTGAACCGTGGGAAGTCAGGTCTTTTTGTTTTGTTCTTTCAAAAGTCAGAAGCGGGTTTGTGTGCTTAGTTAATGTAAAGGGAAAATATTTGGTGTTGGATTTGGGGATCTCGTTAATATTACCCTTGAACCATTGTCTGTAAAGCTTGAAAAAGAAATATTTATTTTGCCTTTGTTGAATGGATTTTTATAATATAAAATTAGGTGTTGGTTTTATTAATTTTAATTGGCTTTCTGAATGAATAGCGTAACACATTGAAATTTTGAACTTTCACATCTAAAAATAATAGAAAAAAATTCTACTAGAAAAACGTGAGTTGCAGTTTCTTGATATATTACAATGAGTTTACTGTAAAATCATCAGTCTTAAGTTTATTTTCAGTATTTTTAAATTTTTTTCTGTGTATAATTTTTTAATTTTTAGAAACATTACGCCAGTTAGCGTGATGATATTCGAGTATATCAAGTCAATCGTATAACACAAGTTAACATCACTTATGATCATATCATACAAGTTATAATATCGCTTATGATTATATCATACAAGTTATAATATCACTTATGATTATATCCTACAAGTTATAATATCACTTATGATTATATCGCACAAGTTATAATATCACTCGTGATCATATCGCACTAGTTATATATCACTTATATCACACAAGATATATCAGCTATAATATACACAAGTTATAATATCACTTATAATCATATCACACCAGTTAACATCACTCAATCATATATCACAAGTTAATATCACTTATATCACACAAGATATATCAGCTATAATATCACACAAGTTATAATATCACTTATAATCATATCACACCAGTTAACATCACTTACAATCATATATCACAAGTTAACATCACTTATAATCATTCGCACAATTTAACATCACTCATAATCATTTTACACAGCTTATAACACCACTTATAATCATACCGCCCAAGTTATAATTTCACTTGGATAACGTTCCTACTTTAAACGAGGTTATTTTAAACAATGACTGAATCTCCCTCTACTTTATGTGATTCTTTATACATAATGAGATGTAGAGTAGAGTCCATAAATCGACTTTCATTTTATTGGGGGAAACTTCTGGCGCCGTTTTTTCCCTCATTTCTCGTTTTTAAACTTTTTCGTTATTCATGCAGACATTTTCTTAAACTTTTTTATTCTTTTACCTACCATCCGGTTTGAGTTTGTTCGTTAAACTTCTTATGTGAATAAATTGATGGGCGACTCCGTGTCCGAAAAGTATGTTTAAAAACTCTCATAAATAAGACGATGTAGACGGGTAAAGAAATAGTGTTTGTTTCCTTAGATGTTACGATAAAGAAAAGTTGAGGAATTCGGATAGTCAAAGGTTGAAAAATAGAAACAAATTATTTCGTATGCAAAAAGCATGGTGTAAAGTTAAGTGTCCTTTTCAATATTGGAAGTTTTGTTTTTGAGAAACTGGTTTGAGGCACTGATTTCAATTTTATTTACACAAGCACAAACGCATATAATTAGACACATACACTATTTAACACATTTAAAATAAAATACATAATTATAGCTTCGTGGAAGGACTCCACTTCTGACCGGAAAAACCAAAACACGATTAAGAGCAGGATTACGCTAAATATATTTCCTCTCGGGGGTGTAAGATTGTAGACAAACTAAACATTTCTCAAAGGCAGCATAGGTTGTGCTTGACTTCCTCTCAGATGAGAGTCTCGAGGCAGACTAACCATTTTTCCTGAACACCACAGGGAACGTTCTTGCTAATGTGTAGGAGGAAACATGGTTACAATAATAGAATAGTTTCTATAAGATCTTCTTTCATGGTTGATCCAAGGTAGTTTTTTCTAAGCTTCATTGCTGGGAAAAATCTTTCAACACTCACTTGATATGCTGCTAAATTAGCCATTATCTTTGCAACTGGTTGTATTATTGAAGGACACGATTGTATTGTCTCCTCAACATTTAATTTTAACATTAAATCCTAGAATTTTAGAAAAATTTTTTTTTTAAAGAGTCGGGAATCAGATTTAAAAATCTACTCCTGACTCCGAATTCTTCAAATGTGTTCGACTATCGATTCCGACTCCTCGCCTCTGAGCTTAATTTTGAATTTGCATAAAAAGAATATGAGGTGTACCCTGTTTAAATAGAAGAGGCTTTTCACTGTCAGAAAGAGAATTAATATTTCCTACATAGTAGGCTCTTATTGGGGAATTTGCCTTTAATCTGGTTTATAAACGTTCAGATTTTTGACAAAAGGGGAGGGGGTTAATTTTCGTAATTAAACGGTTTTACTATAAAAAGGATTATTAGTGGAAAACCGAAGCGTATTTTTATAAAACTAATCATTTTAATTTTGTTCACACTATTTTTCCTTACCTGTTTTAAATTCTATATGGTTTAGCTGTTTAAGATTTCGACTTAAATTTACTCAGTCCAGTCACATTAATGTGACCACCTGTCAAAAGCCAGTATAACCACCATTTTAATAATTTTCAAATATACATATATACATTACGCCACCGATTGAAATGCTTTCCGATGCACTAGGACATCCTTTATATACACTCCACTGCAATGTGCTGCCACCTGCCTTTTATGATTGGTTATTTCACGTTGACGGCGAAAGTAGGTGGTGGTCACATTAATGTGACTGGACTGTGTATTTGAATTATAGGAAATTTCAAATGCATTTACATTTAAGTTTTAAATTAATTATAAGGAATTTTGTAATGACCGGGAAAAAAAAGGAAATTACCTATAATTAATGAATAATTATTTTATTTTATTAATTATAAATAATTTCAAATGTATTTACGTTTAAATTTTTAAAATGTTGCCGTGAACAAAAAATTTTTACGATAATAATATGAAAAAGTTTCGTGGGACCTGATAGGCGAGTGACTAACGCTATGTGCCACAGATTTCGGGTTCAAGTACCAGCAGTGCCATGGATGTTTGTAGTGGTTCGGTCAAGATCTAATATGACTGTAGAGCGTTGAGTTTAAGGCTGACAACCTTACTCCGTAAAAAGTCTGCTACACGGCGCCAAGTCAAACATCTACCTACGGGTGCTCCATCACAACAGAAGCTGCCCCCCCCTTCTTTCCCTCCTTTCATGAGACCACATAGGTTCATGGACTTGGTCTAGATGTTGCTGTCTACCAAATGGGATAAGAAATTAAAAGATTTACTTAATTAAATTTCGAAATTTTTTTAATTTAGTAATGTTTATCAAGGTGTTAAACATTAGATAAATTGTGTGGAAATTTTTTTTATATTAATAGTTGAAAAGAAAAGCCAACATGAATTAGTAGTTTGATAATTTAATACGCATTCATGATCAATGGCGCAATAGCCCCATTGTGGGCCAAGGCCGTCTCCCTACTGGCAGATTACGAGACGAGAGATGTTTTTCTTTTAACGGGGTAGGGTTGTCAGCCCTACGCCCAACAGCTATATCAGACCGGTAATATAGCTGTTGCGATAATAGCTTATTATAGCTGTTTTAGTTCCTACGGTGTAAAGTGGATTCCGAACCATTAAGCATCCATGGCACCCCCGGGACTCGAATCCGAAACCTGTGGCATCTAGCTCCAGAACGTTAGTCACTGGGGCATCAGGCCCTCCGAATATGTATTATGTAACATATTTCATTTATGTTAAGTATTAAGCTATTATTTATTTCTCGACAAAAATTCTGTTTACTGTTAACTATAACAATTTTTAACTAGCTACTTAAAAATGAAATACAAATTGTCGTGAATTTTCTGTTAATGTACTATTTATCTAAATGCAAAGAAATAAAAAGCAATAAAGGTCAATTAAAGATATTTTCCAATATACATTTGTTCTCATACAAGTATATAAAATAAAATTCTATTCTGTGAAGCTTCAATGGATCTTATTTGATATCATTTTTTATTTAATATATTAATGTGAATAAACTACTTTATCCATTTTTTTTTTTTTTATAAATAAACATATTATATATGCAATTGACGCGAAAAGATTAGATCTAAATATCAAAGTTGGATTGTGATGCAAGGCGAAGTTGCGTAAGTGTTTTGCTACTTTGTACGGACAGGTTTATTGGCAGAAGATTGAATGTTATTTTATTCATGTCATTTCCTGGATTTATTGGAGTGACGCCTCGGAAACTATTTACGCTTCAGTCGCTGACGGAAGTCAATCGTGTTTCCTCGCTAGGTAAATAGAAAACGAAAGTATCATTTTGTTAAATCCACCATTAATATTCTGTGCCACTTTCTGCAAAATCCATTTGACACTCCATATTGTCAGTTAAATGGAAACATTTATGATATATGCAGGTCATTTAGTTTTTTTTTTTTTTGTTTTTGTTTTTTTAAAGGAAAAAAAGTAAAATTAAAAGGATTTACTTTCATTCATTTGAATTTAAAAATATATATATATTTGTAATTTCTAATGTGATTTATTTTTCTTTAATAAAGATTTCATAATCAAATCTTGATCCACAAATTCTGTGTATGAAGTTTTGTTGATAATTTCGGAAACAAATTATTATGCCTGACTTGTGGCAACGCGCGCCATTGGGGAGCATTAGGGTTGAGGTTCAATCAGGTTGGCGGCTTTGTTGTAGATAGTGTTTCAAACAAAGAAGAAAGTGGTTGGTGTTTGTGATATTCAGCATCTTGCCTCGTGAGTCGGACTACTTGGTGGGAGTTTTCCACTATTTTCTCCCATACGATACGCAAATGCGGGGTGGTTCTCGCTAAAAGCTCTCCTTTTTCAGCGACTCCCAGCTTGAAAAATATCCGTATTATATTACAATGACAGAATCTTTTATTTAAATATATATAATGCCCGATTCGTGGCAAGGCGCGCAGCTGATGAACATTATGGTGGAGGTTCAATCAAGACGGCGGCTTTGTTGTAAACACTGTTTCAAAAAACGAGCAGCCTCGATGGCGATTCAGCATCTTGCCTCGTTAGGAGGGAGTTTACCGGGTTTTCTCCCATACGATACGTAAATACGGGGTTGTACCCCCTAAAAGTCCTCCCGGAAGGTACTGCTCTCCTTCAGCGACACTGAGCCGAGTCAGACTTCTACCCAGGGGTTGCTCCGTCACAACAGACGCTGGTCCTTTCCTTCCATACATAAGTAGCAAGCTGTCCGATGGTCAATTGGCTAGAGCTCTGGTCATTGGTACCACAGTCTCCAGGTTCGAATCAAGGGCTTGGATGTTTGTTATCATAGGTCCCGGTCTAATATATTTGTAGACCGCTGACAATCCTACCCCGCCTGGAAAGCTGCAAGTAGGCAGACGGCCTTGACCCACCATGGGCTATTGTGCCACTGTTGATGATGAGGATATTGTTGATTAGTATAAAATTTTTTTTTTATTTATATCAGGAAAATTTTCTTATCAAACTTTTAAAATGTGATTGCCAGACTCGTGGTTCAGTGATAACGTGTGTCACTGGTGAGCATTAGGGCGGAGGTTCAATCTGCTGGCGGCTTTGTTGTAGACACTGTTTCAAAAACCGAGGAGACTCTTTGGTGTTTGTGATGTTCAGCATCTTGCCTAATGAGTCGGACTATCTGGTGGGAGTTTTCCGGGTTTTCTCCCCATACGATACGCAAATTCGGGGTAATTCCTCCCTAAAAGTTCTCCCAGATGGAACTGCCCTCCTTCAGTGATTCTGAGCCAAAGTCAGACTTCTTTCTGTCGGCGCTCCATCACAACAGAATCTGCCCCCACCCTCCATTCCATCCCTCCATGAAACCACACAGGTTTACTTGGTCTAGAGGTTGCTGTCTAACAAGTGGGATAAGAAACAACAACAAATTATTATAATTTTCTTTACAAAATGACTCATATTTCAAGGGAAAAAAAAAATGGAAAAATTAAACGAAAAGTCAAATCTGAAATTGCTATCTTTTTTTTTTTTAATACATGGTGATTTAAATTGAAGTGAACAATGGATACTTTTTCCCTTTATTCTTTAAATAAAATTACTATTAATCTTTTTAAATCTGTAACTGTGAATCAATTGAAATAAAATTATTATTGTATTAATTTTAGCTATAAAATAATTTTTATTTTAATTTCAAATAGATAGCAATTAACCTTAAAATTCTTTCAACCGCTGTTGCTTTTCTTTGAAAAATAAAAGCATAAGATTTTCATCATTTCTCTCTACATTTTATCTTATGCATGCATTGAATGAAATTGTAACAGTGTTTCCTCCTACACACTGGCAAGAGCGCTTTCCTTTCGCTTTCAGGAAAAATGGTCAATCGGCCTCGAGACTCTAACCTGCTCTTCCGCTGAGAAATGTTTATAGTCCCTCATTCCGCGTGGAAATATATTTGCGCATTCCGGCTCATAGTTGGTCTACAGACTCTCATACGGTTTGGTTTGTCGCTCTACGGTCTTTTGAACCTGAATGGTCGAGTGGCTGGCTGCGCTCTGGCGCTAGATACCACAGATTTCGGGTACGAGTCCTGGCGGTGCCATAGATGTTTGTAGTGGCTCGAAATCCACTTTAAGTCGTAGATCCCGGGCTCATATGACTGTAAGAGCGTCACGGAGCAAAATTCAGTCTACCTACGGGTGCTCCATCACAGCAGAAGCTGCCCCCTTTCCCTCCATCCATGAGTAGATCGCTCATGGGATGCCCGTCCCGCACTGCAGGACATTGAGGAACAGTCACAACAACGGTTCTTTTGTGCCCACATTATGGCTAATTAGACCGGGAGTTACAGTTTAACATGGATTCCGAACCACTTACAAACGTTTATGCACCGCCAGGATTCTAACCTGTAGCCTGTGGTACCAATAGCCAGAGAGCCATCAGGCCAAAAATAATGAAGAGGGGTGATGTGTTTCATCCAGCATTGCTGAGAAGTTTTGATAATACCCAAACGTATTGAGATCAAGGCTTTTTAATGAACAAATATTTAGGAAAGCATAAAGAGACTTTATGCGTCTATGCTTTCTGCGCATAAGAGCTTTTATTCTACTTAACAATAATTTTGTTCTTATAAAATCTTATTCCTTTCGTCACTTTATCTTAAAATGTCTTACACTTCATGAAACCGTCTTAATAATAACCGACAAAGCCCATATCTGAAGATCTAATCAAGGATATTTTTTTATCATATCTTGTTCATAAATATTCTTTCAACGAACTTACGCTTCCGAAAAGACAAAGAGTAAACGATGTAATATTACAAAACAATAAAGGGCTTTAAAAAAAAAAATTAGATGCTTACACTGATTTCAGAAAACTTTGTTTGGATGCATCAGTTAGACAGAGATATCTTTATTCGTTTGTTTATGCATATTATTATTAATAACTGTGAATTAGTAATGATTGGAAAAAATTATGATTTATAAGAGTGAAATTACGTAATTTGCTCATAGAACACGCTATTCTCTTCTCTTCTGTTGCGTTGTCATATGAGCGAAATTGAGGTTAAAATTTGGACAAATAAAGTTGCAATATTTCAAGCAATCACTACATATTTACCATACATATTCCTCACAAAATTTACAAAGACTGTAGATCTGATTTATTTACAAAGGTTGTAGACTGATCTAAATTTGATAACAAAGTTGATTTCTTGCTGAATTGAGACCATACTTTAGCGTATTGTAAATATGCCATAATTTCTGATATAGCGTCATAATTTCTGGAAATAAGCATTTTCTAGAGATAATACAAATTTTTAACTTAATTACTTTAATTAGTACTTATAAACTAATCATAATTCATAATAAAACTTAACAATTTTAGTTCAGACTAATCTTTTTAAACTTTTTTTTTTTATTCATAAATCTACTAACTATGCAATAAAAATGGCATAGCGATGAGATTGTAATAAATCTAACCTTACATTCTAACTCAATGCCATTAAATTCTTACTGGTCTACTATACTCATACAATCAAAACAAAATTTAATACTATCGGTTTCACAATGTGTTCGTTGGGTAAAAAATAAAAAATAAAAAGAATTTCCCATAAAATCGATTCTTAATGCTGAACAAATCGAAGGAGAATTAGAATAATTAACAACGATTAAAAAAAAATTCCTTTATTGCAGAAAAAACGACTTGTTTCACGTCTTGAAAAACAACCAACATACAAGAAGTTAATTGGTGTAGCCAAGGGGCACTAAAACTTGGCCGCCGGCCACACAAAAAAAAAAAAATTTTCGAAAATTATACAGCACACATATATTTCATTTCAACATATATAATTAAATATAAATAATATTATCCATTGAAAGAGGAAATAAAAAAATGTTTTCGTAGCAGCCAAAGACAAAAGTAATGGTTTGGTGAAAATGTTTGTATTAATCTTTCATGTCTTAAAAAGGTATTGATTTAAACAGGTTTGCGCATTTTAACATATTTTGGCAACAGCCACATCTACTTCGTTTAGCTCAATTTTAAAGTGGGTCATACTTTTGTAATTGTCTTAGAATTAAAAAAAAAAAAATTACTTTGGTTTAAAAAAAAAAATCATCTGTCTTCTAATCTACAGTAAAATAGAAAGCTTTGAATAAAATAATTAATTGTTTCTGGTCTGGTGGTCGAATGACTTGAGTTCTGGCTCTCAGTACCACAGATTTTGCGTTCGAGTCCCGGAAGTGCTATGGCTGTTTGTAGTGGTTCAGAATCCCCTTTAAACCATAGGCCCCAGTCTAATATGACTGTAGAGCGTTGGGCATAGAGCTGAAACCCCTACCCCCTGAAAAAAATATATCTCCTGCCTGAAAATCTGCCGTAGGCAGACGGCCTTGGTCCACCATGGGACAATTGGCTGATAAAGAATATTTAAATGTTTATTTTTATTTTAAACTAAATCTGGACTGTAATCCATATTTTAACCTTTCATAAAAATCTGTAAATATTAAAAAAAAAAAAAAAAAAAAAAAAAAAAAATGACCAATTATATTTTTAAATAAAAATGCTGTCAGACTCTTTGGTGGGTAGACCGTGCATCCTTAAATTAAATCATTGATTCAAAAGGTGATCTAACCCTTGCTTTAGGTTCAAAAGTTGCTTTCTTAAATTAAAATTGTTCGAGATTATTTTATTTCTCCTGGTAATTATAAGAATTGGGATTAGTACTCTGTTGCCAATCTCGAATAATATTTATTTATCAAGATATTATATGTAGCACAAGATGATTGTTATAAAGTTCTGTAAGCATTTTATAAAAATTAAATTGACAAGATAGCTAAGAAGTACGATTAGAGGACAAATAATAGTCTGGTAAGCATATTCTAATTCAAGGGTGGCCTACCTAAATGATCTTGCGGGCTACTTTGGAAGTGCGTCAAGGCCACAGGCCCGCATACAAAATTATATATCCCCACATTAGATGACCCAATATAGACAATGTTTTGGAGTGAAATATTGAAACATAATGAATTGTTATTATTTGCGTTTATTGTTATTATTCTTACATGTAAACATAGTTATTATAATAATAATACTAAACGCACATTGTAAAAATATATAACACTAAAAGGAAATATAAAAAATATATAAATATAAATGAAATGAAAAAAAATGAAATGATTAAAAATTATTTATTTTACTAGTGCGATATTTGTTTGCGCAAGAATATTATTTTAAAATCAAAGTTAATTTTTCCTCATAATTCCGAGAAATAATTTTTGAATATATGGATACGCACACATAATATATTTTTTTAATGCATTGGTTTTTACTACTTTGGCTATTATAAAATAAATATATATTGTAAAAGTGTAATAAATCTCACGAGCAGGAAAAGTGTTCATGTCGGGCCGCGGGTTGGCCACCCTTGTTCCAATTGAATGATTCACAACAATATTTAAGCGCATTAGTATTAGGCAATAATCATGATTTATTTTATACTACGAGTCTGCATTTGTTATCTTCTAGAAGGCTGCATATTTTATACGCGCTTTACTTATTATTTGAATAATTTTATTCCATTATTTATTACCTTATTTTGTCATGAAGGGATATGTGCATGCCATTATGATATGTGCTTATAAAAGATAAATAATTTAATATTTATACTTTACAGCCAAATAAAATAACATCTGTTGTCGTTATTAAGAGTTAAGCTTTTAGATTTTAGCGAAACCCTATTAGAAATTCGTAACCACTAAAACTAGTGCTATAGATGCATCTTTTCCTCAGAGGTTGAAATGCCATTTTTATTGAATAATTGCAACGGCAAGGAACTGTGCCAATTATTCAATTGGAAGTTCAAGTTGCAACAATTTTCCAAATTGTTTGGCGCAGTTTGGTTGTGGAAAAATCACGTGCCTTTCTAATACTGAAAGAAAAATTTCGAAAGAATTTTTGAAAGAAGAATTAAAAAATGTGGTTTAAATGAAACAAAAGAATATTTTAAAGAATGTTTCTTTAATAGAACTGTATAGTGAAAGGACAGAAATGCAATAGTTCCTTATGTAAATGTTTGAAGCTGTGATAGAAATAATCACATATTACAAAAAATATTCGCGAATTTTTGAAAATTTAGTTTATTGATTTAAAATGTTATTTTTAATGGTTGATGGAGTCACAAAATTGTCAGAAAAAGAACATAGAAACATGCAATACAAGACGTGATCCAAATATCATTTATTATATAAAAAAATAAATTCCCAAGTTCATCGGATTTTCAATGTGATTTATATCAATGTAAGTTATATATAAAATAACAATTATTTTCTTTTTTTACCGTCTTGTTCTCACAAAAACACATTTAAAATTCTCTAATTAAAGTTTTATAAATAATTCCATTCATCAATCATTTCTCCTAATCTGGTTAAGCATAAAAAGAAACTAACACAGATATACTTTCAAGGTTATCCTTTTCTTAAATTTCATAAAGTTTTTTCTTAAAAGCTATTAATAAATTTCAAAATGGCGAATAAAATCTTAAATCTACGAAGCGTTGTTACATAACGAACAACTACAGCAAAAAATTTCCTTAGACCGTATTAAAATTCATATTCTTCTTCTTTGGATCCAGAAAATCTATGCTAATGTAAAACTACATTTATTGTCTACTTCCTTGAAACTATATATACTTTCAAAAACAGGAAATTTTGAAACAAAAAGTTTTGCTCTTTGATAAAAAGAAAATGATAATAATAATCCTTCTTTTGCTTGATATATTCAAAACTTATTCGTATCAAAGAATCCGTCCTTCTAGTTTGACAAGTCTACTTCTGAAACTAGTATGAGAGCAGACAACTTCTTTTTTGCACTGCGTATTAAATATTCGTAAATATCAAAAAAAGAGAACGGAGTTGCGTGTTTTTCCCTTCCATTTCGCCGAATGGCTACTTCTGTCTTCCGAGGCGTCTAGAATCTAAAAGAAAAAAAAGATAAAAAATAAAACTGCGTGGAAGGGTCAGGCCACCGACTTTGCGCCTTATGTGTCACCCTGACACCATACGATTTTGGTGTGAAAAACTGTGGGCGAGGAACTTAAACAAAAATGAAAAAGTTTCAAACGCTTGCGTTCCTATTATGGATTTTATTCGTGTGCAATGTTCTAGTGGGAGGCCGGTATGATATGGTTGATAGAACATTGAGTTTTTGTATTGAAGAGCTCGGTTCGAGACCGATCATAAAACTTTGCTATCCAGGTCACAATAAATCTGTTAATCAAGTTCAGATTTATTGGTTGGTTCTGTTCAGTTTGGACTCGGGGAGAAGAATGCAAATTCCCAGATGCCCACCACTGGGAATGTTTATTCGCAATTGACGCAATATGGTTACTTCATAGCAGTTTCGCGGCCAGATGGCCAAATGGCTAGCTCTCGGACCTGTGGACCTAACATCTGTGGTACCACAGATGTTAGGTTCGTATCATGGCTGTGGCATGGGTGTTTGTGTGTGGTTCAGAATCCACGTTAAACTGTAGGTCCCGGTCTAATTAGTCTGAAGTTTGCACAAAAATTACCGTAGATCGATAAACCAAACCAATCGTAGAAAGTTCACATGGTGCAGTATGAATATGCTACATACATTTCTGTAGCGAATGCTTGCAAATAAAAGTGTCTTTATTTTGTATTTGAATAAAAAGCCTTTTTTAAAAGAAAATTTTTAAGGGGTAAAAACATTCTCTCTCCATATGAGGTTGCAGGTTAGATATAGTTGCAAAACTGTTGATTTTTCTGTCATTTATTATTTCTGTGATTATTTAAAACTATAATGACCAGTAAATTGATTGCGATTTTGGGTACAGCGCTAGAGTTTCTCAAATTGGTTTGGTTTGTCGCTCTACGGGCATTGTTTTGCACATTTTAGGCTAACTAGACCGGGACCTACAGTTTACCGTGTGGATTCCGAACCACCAACAAACATCCATGCCACCCGCCAGACCACTGAAAACCTGTGGTACCAAAGGCCAGAGCTGTAGCCAACTGGCCATCAGGCGGCAGACATTTTTAGACTTATATAAAAACAAATCGACGAATAAAATCTATATTTAGCCCACCACTTTTTCACTTGGTAATTACAAAAGTTGGACTAAATTTTAAAAACATATATCAAAATATTTTATTATCACGAATCAAACTGGCCATCAAGCAACTTCTCAAATTGGGAGCATACTCGGGAGTAATCTTATTTATTCAACTAAAAATCTATGTATTCTTTTTGGAAAACAAATGCATGCAGATTACTTTACATCAAATATGCAGGTAAGTAAATTTTCGCTGCCAGTAAATATTAACTTGGGATGTAAATATATACTTTACTTACCCTCCTAGTATTTTATAAAACCTAATAACTATTGTCAGTTTAACTTTCCTCCTTGTTGAAATTGCAGTTCCCTAGTAGCACAACCATTAATGCTTTATAACCAATTGGGCGACTTCAAAAATAATTGTATAATCGGGATGCATGTCTGGTCATACAGAGTAATGGGCTGTCATCTGTCCCATACGAACACTACTTTGCAAAGTGCTGGTAGCAATGGTTGTTGCTGAGTCTTCATCGGCGGAATGAAGCTCTGATCGGATGATTGTGCAACAGAGCGAAATTTCTCTAGCGGCGCCATTGTCCACCATCAATTTCCTACAGCCGTGGTGCATTTCACCATCTTCTGCGCTTTTAAATACGTTTGCCTTAAATCCTACAGCTTCGACAGAGTATCTGAGTGATATTGTATCCGGTCATCAAGGGTGCCAGCAGACTGGCATCTCATGACATTCGACGGCATATTCAGCTTCTATTTGGAGCATATGATCCATATATGGAGATGCTAGTGCCATCGTTTCGAAAAGTCTTTGGTTTACATTCACAACACCATTATCCTTGACATGATAATTGGAACTTTCCGTCACGATATCAGGGTTGCTCCTATTAATCCAACGTTCAATTTCAATAGTTAAAAAATAAGTTTGACAAGTGGCTATTTGCGTTACCTTTCATGGCATCTCATCTTAGCGCCCTTTCCAACAAGATAATACCGGTTTACAGATATCTCTGGACTAACTTCGTGCTGTTCATATATTTATAAATTTCTAATATTTATTGTTATTCATCTTATTTAAAACTATATTAATTTTTAGCTGTAGATTGCCTTTTGGTTTACAAAAATTTACAAATATATTAAATATCTCAAATATGATAAGGTAGAACACGACCCATTCGTAATGAATTTTTTTTTCTTTCATATAGATTATCACATTAACTAAAATATAAATAAAGCCCAAAATATATTTGCACCAATAAATATTGGCCAATTAGCTAGCGCTTGGTACCACAGACTTCAAATTTGAATCCTGGCGGTGGCATGGAGGATTCTTAGTGGTTCAGAATTAAATTGTAGGTCCCGGCCTAATTAACCTAAATTATGCACAAAAGGACCGTAGAGCGACAAATCAAACCAATTCAATAAATGCTGTCTTTGCTGCTAGAGCAAAAGTAGCTGATAAATAAATGCTATTGGATTGTACAAGCTCTAGGCACAGTGATGTGGTGTAGTAGTATAAAGTAAACATTATTTTTAAGTACGGGAAATTTAAATTACCTCTTAAATATATGTAGAAATGAAAAAAAATTCTGCTGGGGCTGCAGGTTGCCCATAAATTTACACTCAAGAGCCAAAACATTATGACCACCCCTACATTTTGCAATGAACTCGCCTGGATGACGTGGAAGGCATGTGATCAGGTGGAAGTGGTATTTAAGTGGTATTAATCCATGCCAAGGCGGGTTGAAGCTGTGTTGCGCGCGAAAAAGGTGGGCCAACTCGTTATTGACAGGTGGTCATAATGTTTTGGCTCTTGAGTATAGAATTTAATACAAAACTCTTAACAGCAATCTTATAAAATTGTCTTTCATTTCACCAGAAGATCTTTTACATTATTTAATCATATGATTAATAGCTCGTAAAAGAATTTTAAATAAATATTAGGCATAAAAATACTGAAATAAAGTTAAAATATTATGTAAAAACAAACCTCGTAAAATTTTAATAAACCGATAAGAATAACTCGAGAAAAAATAAAAAAAAAAAAAAAAAAAATAACTAATGAGAAACGTTGAAATGATCAGGGACAAAAAAAAATTTGATTAAGGATACAAAAAAACTCCTCTCTCGAAAACAATATTCATAATTTTAAGGGTAATAAAATAAAAAAACCTAAAAGTAATATATATAAAAAAAATTTTAATTCTATAATTAAAAAATTGAATTCCTACTTTTTTTTTTTTGCACTCTATTGCAGAAAGTCCTTTATAAATAATTTTCATTCATTTTTTAAAGTTTATCTGGCGCCATCTATTGGTAAACATATGCAACTTAAATTTTAAAAAAAAATATAATTAATTAATTAAATTTAATTACTGAATTAATATTTGAAAAAAAAAAACTGCATTAACATCCAGTGTCATCCACCACAAGTTCAAAAAAATGTATTTGAACTTGAGAGGATGAATAAAAAAGTATTTTATTAACGATTGGAAATTTGAACAAGATATATATAGGGAGAGTGTGAGCTAATAGAAGGAATTGAAAAAAGAGGGACAAAAATATTTATTGAAAAGTATTTCAATTAAAGCATCTATATTTATATTGAAACATCTATATTTTTTATATTAAAGTCTATTTTTATATTATAGTTAATCCAACTATATTTATATTATATTTAATGCATTTATATTTATATCCACTACAATATTTATATTGAAGTGAATTCTTCAGCAAATATGTTCCATTTCACATACTTTATTTATTAAGTGAAATAATTTAAGTGACATGTACGTTTTTATATTGCACTATTTTTGTGTGCAATATTTATAAACATTGAAGGGTGATACCACTACAAACATCCATAGCACATAAGATATCATTGAATTTAATTAAATGATATGTTTTTTAAATAATCATTTTTTAAATCTGAAAAACAATTAATTTGAACATCATTAATTAGTTTGTTATAGTGATATTTTTCAGTTTCAGGATTCCCTAACGTCCGATTTGTCGGTTAAGCCCATAGTATTGGAGTTCGATCACGAACGATATATTTCTGGCGAAAACCGAACCGGAATCCACAATTTCAATAAACATTCCTTTAATCTTCAAGTGAGCGATGCCACACCTGTCGACAGAAGCATTCCAGAATCAAAAGATGCCAAGTAAGAACAACTACTTTTATAAAGCATGTTAAATTATATTATAAATTTTAAAAATTCTAGTTTATTTACTTATTTTGAGTACAATTGGAATTCAAGTACTCAATTTTAGCACATCTGCAGAGAAAACTGTATTTCTAATGGAAAGAATTTAATCAGAGATTTATAACTGTATTGGAAATAATATTGCTATTCATATTGTACAAAAAAAGTGACGGTATTTATCCCGGCTAATAATAATCTGTAAGAAATATTTAATAAATTCGTAAATTTTCGCTTTTCGTTAGTGTTTATATAGAGTGTTTAGTTACAATTTTGTACAGAGTATTTGATTACAATTTTGTACAGAGCATTTGATTACAATTTTGTACAGAGCGTTTGGTTACAATTTGTACAGAGTATTTGGGTACAATTTTGTACAGAGTGTTTGAGATTACATTTTGTACAGTGTTTGGTTACAATTTTGTACAGAGTGTTTGGTTACAATTTTGTACAGAGTGTTTGGTTACAATTTTGTACAGAGTGTTTGTTACAATTTTGTACAGAGCGTTTTTACAATTTTGTACAAGTGTTTGGTTACAATTTTGTACAGAGTGTTTGGTTACAATTTTGTACAGAGTGTTTGGTTACAATTTTGTACAGAGTGTTTGGTTACAATTTTGTACAGAGTGTTTGGTTACAATTTTGTACAGAGTGTTTGGTTACAATTTTGTACAGAGTGTTTGGTTACAATTTTTGTACAGAGTGTTTGGTTACAATTTTGTAGAGTGTTTGGTTTTGGTTACAATTTTGTACAGAGTGTTTGGTTACAATTTTGTACAGAGTGTTTGGTTAACAGAGTGTTTGTTTACAATTTTTGTAGAGTGTTTGGTTACAATTTTGTACAGAGTGTTTGGTTACAATTTTGTACAGAGTGTTTGGTTACAATTTTGTACAGAGTGTTTGGTACAATTTTGTACAGAGTGTTTGGTTACAATTTTGTACAGAGTGTTTGGTTACAATTTTTGTACAGAGTGTTTGGTTACAATTTTGTACAGAGTGTTTGGTTACAATTTTGTACAGAGTGTTTGTTTTTTGTACAGTGTTTGGTTACAATTTTGTACAGAGTGTTTGGTTACAATTTTGTACAGAGTGTTTGGTTACAATTTTGTACAGAGTGTTTGGTTACAATTTTGTACAGAGTGTTTGGTTACAATTTTGTACAGAGTGTTTGGTTACAATTTTGTACAGAGTGTTTGGTTACAATTTTGTACAGAGTGTTTGGTTACAATTTTGTACAGAGTGTTTGGTTACAATTTTGTACAGAGTGTTTGGTTACAATTTTGTACAGAGTGTTTGGTTACAATTTTTGTACAGAGTGTTTGTTACAATTTTGTACAGAGCGTTTGGTTACAATTTTTGTACAGAGTGTTTGGTTTACAATTTTGTACAGAGTGTTTGGTTACAATTTTGTACAGAGTGTTTGGTTACAATTTTGTACAGAGTGTTTGGTTACAATTTTGTACAGAGTGTTTGGTTACAATTTTGTACAGAGTGTTTGGTTACAATTTTGTACAGAGTGTTTGGTTACAATTTTGTACAGAGTGTTTGGTTACAATTTTGTGCAGAGTGTTTGGTTACAATTTTGTGCAGAGTGTTGGTTACAATTTTGAGCAGAGTGTTGGTTACAATTTTGTGCAGAGTGTTGGTTACAATTTTGTGCAGAGTGTTGGTTACACAATTTTGTGCAGAGTGTTTGGTTACAATTTTGTGCAGAGTGTTTGGTTACAATTTTGTGCAGAGTGTTTGGTTACAAAAATTTGGTTACAACAGAACATTCTGGTTTTTTGTTGCATTTTTGTACAGGGTGTTTAGTTAATATGTTTATCTATAAAATATTAGGCAAAAATGTAAAAACAGGTAGAGATTACTGAAATAAGCAGATTTTGTATTGGAATGTGTGGGAGGAAATGGTTTGTGTAAGTGCTAACACGCAAGAAAGATGTGAACAATCACTGATAAAGACAAACAAAAAAAATATTTTAGTGATTCAACTTTGTAGAATAGGTGCTCGAAAGAGGGATTCACCAATAAGATATAGAGGATACACAATGGAGATGGTTAGATTAGAGTATATGAGGGAAAATATCAGCCATGCCACCCATAGGCTTCTTTCTGCAAGAAATATTGTTGGAACTAGTTTCAGATGCTTCTCCAACTGCGCGCACCTGAATGTGGTTCTAGCAACATGCATCCATCACGATGGAGCCTCAGATCACTTCAGCAAGAACATCAGAAATTGCTTCGACCTCACTTACAGCCCACGTTGAATCCTACCTGTTCTTTAGCCATCATGAACATCCGATTGAAATACATGGATTTCTTCCCATTGAGTACGATGAAGATCTATTGACCAAGCTATCAATTACTGCCAGAAATGTGCGTGACATGCCTGTGCTGTGTCGATATGGGTTTCAATATGTATTTATAAACATTTTTATTAAGGTAAAATTGTTTGTAATCATTATATAATTCATGTGTTGTGATGGGATATTTTAAGATCTGTGGAAATGGTGTATATGATGGGCACTAGCCTTTACCGGATGCGAATCAGATCTGTTCAAAGAGTGTCCAGTTTTCGGAGGAAACAGATCTTTTGCCTCAACTGCGAATGAAATTGATATATTTGTGCTATGTTTTAATTGGTGGGAGTGATGCTGATACTTAATCAGTTCGTAGTAGCAGATAGTATCTTTTTAACGGCTTTTCAGACGACACAGCACTTCCAATTCATTATTGACCGGATTTTTGTCTTAAAATCCGCTCTGGGTCTTTAGGTTTTCCATTGATGGGGGTGATGCTAACACTTAATCAGATCGAAGAAGCGGCTAGTCCTTTGTGGTAAGACAAAGATCAATTTCATCAGTAAAGGCGGCAATTTTCCAAAACGTGTGCTTATCGTCCTTTCCACCGCCGAACGTAAACAGAATGCTTTTGGAAGATTCACCCTATCAATAAATTCTCGAGCATAGATAACTTCACGAGTCTTAGCTGTCTTAACAAACTTTCGTTCTTGACCAGTTGCGCTTTTAAGTCTCACAAGACCTCGCCAATTAAAACACCGCACAAAAATATTTTCATTCGCAGGTGCGCCAAAAGGTCCTGTTTCTTCCGGAAACTGGACACTCTTTGAACAAATCCGATTCGCATTCGGTAAAGGCTAGTGACCATCATGTACATCATTCCCACAGATCATAAAATATACCATCATAACATATGAATTATATAATGATTACAAAAATTTTTTACCTTAATACAAAAATATATTTATAAATTATTGACGCCCATATCGACACGACACCTGCCATTTTTGCTAATGTGCGCCATCGCTGAAAATCTTGAATTACTGTTGGTGGTTTCTGTTTTGATCATGCATTTTAAATATATATATATTTTTTGAAGTTACCCGTCTTTCTTGCCTACTTGTTCACATTTTTACACCCGCCATTACTGCGCACATTTTGCATTACAAAATCTGCTTACTTCGGTCCCCTCTTTCACATTTTTGCATACTTGCACATTTTTGCATACATTTTGCATACTTGCATTTTTGCACATTTTTGCATACATATAAGTTATAATTCAAAAAAGAAATTAAACTTTACAACTTAAGACAGAAAAAAATCCTATTACCAAAGGAAAGCAATTTCTGTTGTTGTTAATATTAGATTTCTTGTTGTAATGTTTCTAAAAGAAATTTTTTATTTAAAAAAAAAAAAAACATCCTGTTAACAGAAAAACCAACCTCATAGCCATTTAATATAAAATTCATTCTGATGGCATTAAAATTTATATTACCTAAGAACATCTGCATGGCTACCAAATTAATACTAGTTAAAAAAAAAACTTCTACAATGATGTTTGAAATATATAAGTAGTTTTTATAATTTATGATTTTAAGATGCTAGCTTTAAATAATAACTTGTTTCTTAACATTAAACAAAAAGAATATATATAATAAAATAAATGCTTGTTTTTAGGTGTAAAGATCGAGTTTATAACATTCCAGCAAGCTATTCCATTAGTGTTGTGATAAGTTTCCATAACGAAGCACGTTCAGCCTTGTTAAGAACAATTGTCAGGTAAAATAATCTAAATTTGCATTTTACAATTACCATCTGCCCTTTAAAAAGATTAAGTTTCGTCTTCAGTTCATTTTTTTGTACGCTTTCCATTTTTTTCCAGTATTTTTAATAGAACTCCCGAACGACTTTTAAAAGAGATTATCCTGATTGACGATTTTAGTGACAATGGTAAGTTGTATAAATTTTCTACCTTCTCCAAGAAAACATTTGGTACTTACATATTAACGATACCTTGGCGACAGTTGCGCCAATAAAGAGCACACGCGCCAACCGCAGCTACAGATTTAGCGGTTTTTAAGTGGCGCCAATCTACACTTAAAATTTTTGTTCCAAATAATAAAATATATAAAACACTTCATTTAAAATCAAAACGCTTTCAAAATTCAAAACACTTTCATCAATTTCCACAATGCAATCTGGTCCACCTACCTACTTTTTTGGTTTATTCTCCATATCCAGACACATAATTCACGCATGTCATTGTTCCAATCTATAACAATTTTATCCGATAAATCAATTTTCTTTTCACAAAATTTAATCGACGTCAACTCCTCGCATCAGCAGTATATGAATCTCAAAGCTGGTCAAAAATGGAATTCTGCTTCCCTCAAACCAGTTGTCTTTTCTAAGTCCCACACGATAAGTACAATGACTGAAATTGCATTTCCAAAACTTACGTTTACCAAAATAAAGTTTCATGTCATCGGAATTGGGACTTTTCGTTGTTTTGGTAAAATATTTCGCTCCTGAAAAATAAAATTGCATCTTGTTCTGTTTCTGACAAATCCCAAATACGCATTTTCGTAGCACTACAAAATGGCGTCAAAATTCAGAAAAAAAACTCTGCAGCTGTTAGATTGGCGACACTTAAAAATCTGTCGCAAGGTATCGTTAATACGTAAGTACCAAACATTTTAATTATGTATACATTAAATGTTAAATTTATCACAATATTAAGCTCTAAAATTTTGTATTGTATGAATTTAAAAAAAATTGCAAAATTTTAAGAGATATAAGCTATTATTCTTATTTAAAGGATAATCTTTATGAAATTACAAATTTTTTTGGGTTAGTTCCTTTAAATGCCTTTTTTATTTTAATTACTAAATTTATTATTTATTTAAAAATAAAATTAATTTCTTATTTTAGTTCAGGATGGTTTGGAGTTGGCAAATTTTCCTAAAGTGAAAGTTTTCCGAAATAACCAAAGACAGGGTATGTTTTGATTCTAAAATATTAGTTTGCTTAAAAATGTAAATCAAATCCAATTTCTATATTGTTTTTTGGTTTTTTTTTTTCGATATGGTTGTTTCATAAATGTATTTGAATTATAATTATCTACTTTTCTACTATTTTCTACTATTTAGAATAATTATCTACTATTTCTTTTGATATCTTTAAAACAATTTTTTTCCTTGAAAATTGTGATGTAAATTTTTATTTAAAAATTTTTATTTTATTAATCTCAAATTCAGTTATTTTATACATTGCTAAAATGTTACGCTTTGAATAGATTTTTTTAATTCAAATTATGTTATGTTGATTATTTATACAAACAATTACAACTTATTATAATTCTGGGCTATATCGCAAAATAGGAACTATTAGGATTTGGCGACTTTTTTTGTTTCGCCAATAGATAAGTCCCAAATGCTGTAAACCTGATTTCTTGTACTGTTTGCAATTTCCTTCACTTACAAATCGCAACCCTTTTCTCGGCGCACTTTGGCGAAAAGATTTTTGACACCAAATCCTAGTGGCAACCTACGATTTTGCCTAATTCTGTGTAGATTCAATCAATAATTACCTATTTCTGTCTTATCCCACGCCTAAATCTACACCTTTAATATTCCAGGTTTGACTAGATCTCGTATGATTGGCGCAGTCAAGTCAACGGGCAGTCATGTGATATTTTTAGATAGCCACTGTGAGGTTAATACAGGTTGGTTGCCACCACTGCTCCAAACTGCTTATGATGTGAGTTTTATCAATAAATAAAATTAAAATCATTTAAATTTAGTTATAAATATTGTAATATCTCAGCCTATACTAAACTTATAACGGCTTCAAGAAGAGGGCCACTTTCAGGTTCATGGAAACACTTATATACATATATAAAGAACTTTATTTACCGGCATTATATACATATATACAGAACTCTATTTACAAAAAAAGGAAAATTAAGAATATAAATTAGATACAGAAGTGCAATTCAGTCCAAGTTCGGAGATTTTCTGAGTTCTCGAATCTACGTCGAATCTATTTCACTAGGTCTGCGGAGATCTAAATTATCACACGGCGTGATTCATGAAACCACAAGGTGCTCACTTTGAAAACACGTGGAAAACTCTGGCCTATTCAGCCATTTCAGAAAAAAAGAATTAAATAACACTTCTGGTCGACTCGTAAAAGAACTTTTTCTTCTTCCCAAAAAACTCATTTTAAAAATAAAACGTCAAGAGTGGGAGTCAACTTCCCTCATTTCTCATTGCAGAAGACATTTTCTCAGCCCGTGGTATATCACCCATCACTATTCAACAACTCATAGTAAATCATATTCAATCTGTAGATGTTTCGACTTGTGAAGATCGCAGACATTCGCTACTTTCCTCATTATACAAAATACCAAATATCTATCAGATTTGAGTGACAGGTTGTTCTCATTAATACAAACATTAGTTGCATGTAATATAAATATCCACGATACTGCTTATCTGCTGTCAGATTTGAGCGATGCCTTTATTATATATTTTTCAAATAATATACATTCCTCTCTTGGTGATAAAATGCTAAAACTTTTCTCTTGCTATGAAAAAAAGATGCTACAATATCTTTGTTAAAAAAAAATTATAAAAAAAATTTAAGTTTTCTTTTTTTTCCCACTATATTGCAGAAAAGTCCTTTACAAATAAAGTTGAAATTTTCCTCTTGCATCTGGAGCCATCTATTATTAGATACATGCAACTTAAATCTAAAAAAAAATAAAATAAATTAATTAAATTTAATTAATGAATTAATATTTGAAAAACTGTTTTAACATCCAGTGTCATCCACTACAACAAGTTCAAAAAATGCATTTGAACTTGAGTGGATGAATAAAAAGTATTTTATTAACGATTGAAAATTTGAACAAGATATATATAGCGAGTGTGTGAACTAATAGTAGGAATTGAAAAAGCATTAATGAGGCAGATGTTTCCCATTTTAAAAATAATTCACATTATTTTTTTCTTACAGCATCAAAAGCATTGGTGAGTCCTGTAATCGACATCATTGATGCAGAAACTTTCCAATATAAACTATCAACCGGAAACTTAAAAGGAGGTTTGTATTAACACGCTCCTTATCTGTCTTTTGAATCTCCAGAAACTCAAACATTTCTAGACAATATAAATTACTTATCTTGATTTTCATAATCATTTATGGCTTTTCCTGTTTGGAGTTGTGTTACCAAAAGCAATATCAGATATCTTTAGATTACCAAGAAATAAAAACTACCCACTACTTATGAGTAATCATGAATTCAACGAAACTATTAAAACTTATCTATTTAAAGAAATCGTGACTAAATATACATCGTGATTTCTAAACACGATGTATATTTTTAAAAATAAAGGTAACCAAAAGTTCCTTTAATATTCCAAATGATAAATGATCTATAAAAATATTTTTTTTAGACTTTTTATGAAATCTTGTCCCTTACTAATAAATTAAACTATTTTACCAAATTTCCACAAACATCGTTACCAAATATTGGTGTACCAGATATTCAAATATCATATACAAAATTTACGTTCTATATCTGACATTTTATAGTGACAGTATGTATAAATATTTTGTCTATTTTATGTATATAAATTTTTCCTTCGTCGGTATCATCCTCATCATTGGCTCAACAGCCCCATGGTGGGCCAAGGCTGTCTGCCTATTGGCAGATTCCGAAACATCATATGTTTTCTTCTTCGACGTAGGGTTGTCAGTATTACGTCCAACGCTCTGCAGTCACAGTCTCGGACCCGAAACCTGTGGCACCGAGAATCGGAGCGCTAGTCACTCGGTCATCAAGCCCCAAAATAAATTCTTCTCCTTCATTAGCCAACAGCCCCATGGAGGACAAGACTGTCTGTTTACTGGCAGATTTTGAGGCAGGAGATGTTTTCTTTTTACGGAATAAGGTTATCATTCCTACGCCCTACAGTCATATTAGACCGGGATTTACAGCTTAAAGTGGATTTCGAACTACTACAAACATCGATGGCATAGCCGGGATTCGACCCCGAAACCTGTGGCACCCTGCCCTAGAGCACTAATCACTCGATCACCAGGCCTCTGAATTTTTCCTTCACTAATGTTAAATGTTTTAAAATATATATTTATATTCATTATATAAATATAAATTGTAACATTTCAGCTAGCAAATTATAAATTCTTCATTGACGCAACAACCTCTTGGTGGGGAGATGTTTTCTTTTATGGGAAAGATTATCAGTTCTACGCCCAACATTCTACAGTCATATTAGACAGAGATCTACGGTTTGAAGTGGATTTCGAATCGCTACAAATATCCATTGCACTGCCCAGACTAGAGCCCTGTGGCACCGAGCGCTAGTCACTTGGCCATCAGGCTCCAGTAAATTATACACTGAAGTGACAAAAGTCATAGGATACCTCTTAATATCGTGTCGGCCCTCCTTTCGCCCGGCGAAGTGCAGCAACTCGACGTGGCATGGACTCAACAAGTCGTTGGAAGTCTTCTGCAGGAATATTGAGCCATGCTGTCTCGATAGACGTCCATAATTGTGAAAGCGTTGATGGTGCAGGATTTTGGGCACGAACAGACCTCGATGATGTCCCATAAATGCTCGATGGGATTCATGTCGGGCGATCTAGGTGGCCAGATCATTCGTTGGAATTGTCCAGAATGTTCTTCAAACCAATCGCGAACAGTTGTGGCCCGGTGACATGGCGCATTGTCATCCATAAAAATCCCATCGTTGTTTGGGTACATGAAGTCCATGAATGGCTGCAAGTGATCTCAAGTAGCTGAACATAGGCATTTCCAGTCAATGTTCGGTCCAGTCGCACCAGAGGACCAAGTCCATGCCATGAAAAAACAGCCCACACCATTACGGAGCCACCACCAGCTTGAACAGTGACTTGCTGACAGTTTGGGTTCATGGCTTCGTGGGGTCTGCGCCACACTCGAACCCTACCATCAGCTCTTACCAACTGAAATCGTGACTCATCGGACCAGGCCACGGTTTTCCATTCATCTAGGGACCAACCGATATGCTCTCGTGCCCACGAGAGTCGCTGCAAGCGATGTCGTTCTGTCAGTAAAGGCACTCGAGTCGGTCTCCTGCTGGAATAGCCCAAGAAAGCCAAATTTCTCCACACAGTTCTAACAGACAAGTCCCTTGTACGTCCCACATTGATTTCTGCGGTTATTTGACGCAGTGTTGCTTGTCTGTTAGAATTTACGATTCTTTGCAGACGTCGCCGGTCTCGGTCGTTAAGTGCAGGCGGTCGACCACTGCGCTGTCCATGGTGGGATGTTATTCCTGAAATTTCATACTCTCGGCACACTCTTGACACAGTGGATCTGGGAATGTTGAATTCCCTAACGATTTCCGAAATGGCATGACCCATGCGTCTAGCTCCAACTAACATTCCGCGTTCAAAGTCTGTTAATTCCCGTGCGGTCATCATCACGTCAAAACTTCTTCACATGAATAACTTGAACAGAAATGAAAGCTCTGCGAAAGCACTGCGCATTTATACCTGTTCTATGTGATGCTACTGCCATCTGAAAATTTGCATATTGCTATCCCATGACTTTTGTCACTTCAGTGTATATTAAATAATTACTATAATTCATTAATAATATCTCAACCTGTTTTTATCATCAATAATCTACATACATTCGATTAATATTTCCATATTCTCAAATTATAATAGAGAGATTATAATAATTTATATATAAATGGAAACATATTTCTAATGAATAGCTTTTATAAATATGATTTCTTTCATTAAATTATCTATTAAAACAGATTGTGGTTTTGGTTTTCTTGAAGGTTTCGATTGGGCTTTGAATTATCGATGGCAAAAAGTTTCTGAAGAAGAGAATAAAGACTCAGACGATTCTACCTTCTTCAAGTAAGGATTTCTAATGTTTTTTTTTTTTTTATTTTTTACGGTACTGCATTTGATTTCTAACAAATTTTCTTAATCATGTTTAAGTTATCAATAAATTATAATTTTTTTTTTGTTTTTTGTTTTATTGGGATTGTGTGTCTAAAAATAAAGTTCAGTAAAATATTTAATTTCGTAACTTTTCTTGTGAACTATCCATATTTCTTACTTTTCATCCGTTTTTTTTTTATGTGCTTTAAATGAACTCTACAAATGATATGATTATTTAGGGATAATGTACAAATGTGGAATCGATTGTTTAGGGATAATGTACAAATGTGGAATCGATAATTTAGAGATAATGTACAAATGTGGGGATCGATTGTTTAGGGATTATGCACATATGTGGAATCGATTATTTAGGGATTATGTACAAATGTGGAATCGATTATTTAGGGATTATGTACATATGTGGAATCGATTATTTAGGATTATGTACAATGTGGAATCGATTATTTAGGGATTATGTACATATGTGGAATCGATTATTTAGGGATTATGTACAAATGTGGAAGGGATTATGAAAAAATGTGGAGCCTGTTTAGGGATTATGTACAAATGTGGAGCCTGTTTAGGGATTATGTACAAATGTGGAGCCTGTTTAGGGATTATGTACAAATGTGGAGCCTGTTTAGGATTATGTACAAATGTGGAGCCTGTTTAGGGATTATGTACAAATGTGGAGCCTGTTTAGGGATTATGTACAAATGTGAAGTCCGGTTTAGGATTATGTACAAATGTGGATCCGGCTTAGGGATTATGTACAAATGTGGATCCGGTTTAGGGATTATGTACAAATGTGGAGTCGGCTTAGGGATTATGTTCAAATGGGGGAATCGATTATTTAGGGATAATAATTTGTACAAATGTTAATTAAATTTTTTTGAAAAGCAAGTTTAATTGCAAAGATTAATAACACGAGCGGGTGTAATAGATTTTCAATTGATTTTTACACTAGGCACCCCGAGTGTGTATGATTACAATGCTATCTATATACCAATACAATTGCAGTTTCAATTCATGACTCACGCCATCTGGTGGGCTCTCGGAGCACTAATGGGAATAAGAGTAAAAAGTGAATGTTTTTAACAATTGGCTACTCGGTTTATATTTGAAATGTGTGCTTTTTTGTTCTAAAATTCTTTTAAAGCCTTGACAACCCAAAGAACAGATGAGCAACAAACGCAATGCTATACTTGAACAGGAAATTTAATTTAAAATAATTTAACTTTTAAAAAGAAAAAAAAACATAAAATAGAATAAAGCATTATTAGCACTAATATTCGAAGAAGTGTATTTTTTTTTTTGTGTGAGATTCTGTAGTGAAAAAGTTTCCCGAAAAGTTTTAATATTTTTATACTTGGAACAGTTTTAATAAAAAAAAAAAGTCGAATACGTGTGAAATGTCTATGAAGAGTTTAAGACTATTATTAATATTACAGTATTCTAAGTACTTATTTTTTAACAGATCGCCTGTGATACATGGAGGCTTGTTCCTTGCGAACAAGTCGTGGTTTAATGAGCTTGGAGGTTTGGACAAAGGATTGGACATTTGGGGCTTAGAAAATATTGGTAAGTAAGTTTGTGATATCTAGTCCATATAAATAATAATAAAAAAAAAGATGAAATAAATAATTATGTAAAAAATATTGAACAATTTACTGATATAAAAGATATACTTTTTCATACAATTTATTTTTTTGTAAAATTTGACTTGGTTTCAGGTGATTTTAAAAAGAAAAAAAAATTACTTTCGAATAAGATGCTTTTAGAAAATACTTACAACTTAGAAGGAGTTATATTTTAATCCAATTATTATCAAATTTTATTTTAGCTGATTCATGATTCAGTCGTAACGTGATTAGATAGAGCCAATTCGAGCTATTCTATATTTGCTGCTTTTAATTTATACCTTATCACATAGATTTATTAAATGATTCCCTTTCAGCAAACAAACAAAGCATGCAGCGTCATTTCCTTTGAAATTCTTATTTTATTGGTGTCTAGTTAAGCTGCATTAAGAGGATTAGCAATACAAGACAAAAATCCAACATTATAAAATTTTTTTTTTTTTTTTTAACTAAACCGCTTTTCTTGGCCACTTTTTTCTTTCTTAGCGATCGTTTGGTTTCTTGGTAAAGGTTCAAAGTGCAGAATTCCTTTATAATCCCACCAAACTGACAGCATAGTATTTTTTTGGTGAATCTCGGCTTTTGGTGTCGTTGTCTTTTCGAAAATAATACAATAAAATATGTCTGAAATGAGCATTTTGTTCTTCCATTTTTAAATTGGGCTAAAAAGCGAAACTAAATAACTAATCGAAACAATGTTGTTACTGAATTAAAGGCGGAAGTCCAAAGAACAAGAAAACAATGTAGATTAGGTGGTTTGAAAACGTTGAGAAACCAAAAGAATGTGCTAAGACAGGGGTAGCCAATCCAAATGATCTTGCGAGCCACTTTGGAAATGCCTCCTAACTCCGCGGGCCGTTTATAAAATTATATGTCCCCATATTAAATTTAGACCCACTATAGACATTTTTTGAATGAAAAATTGAAACATAATGCAATTATTATTATTGTGCTTACTATTATTCTTACATGTGAACATAGATAGTATAATAATGACACTAAACGCACAATGTAAAGAAATATATAATACTAAAAATGAAATATAAAAAAAATATATAAATATAAAGGAAATAAAAAAAAAAAGAAATCATTAAAAAATATTTATTTTACTAGTGCGATGTTTGTTTCTTTAGTCTTTCACTTATCTTTTGCAAATCGATGCGCGCGCATCATGAGTTCGCATAAAATAATTTAATTATTCTGCGAACTCATAACTGAACACTCATACATAAAACAGGCAATATCTGTCATATATTCACAAAAATATTATTTTAAAATCAAAGGTGAAATTATGAGAAAAAATTAACAGTTAATTTTTAAATATATGGATGCATACATAATGAATTTTTTTAATACATTGATTTTCACTACTTTGGCCATTATAAAATATATTTTGTACAAGTGTGATAAATCTCACGGGCCGGAAAATTGTTCAATGCGAGCCGCGGGTTGGTCATCCCTGAGCTAGAAGGAAGAGTCAATTCGAGCTATTCTGTACTATCTGCCGTTTTTAATTAATACCTCATCACATAGATTAATTAAATGAATCCCTTTCAGCAAACAAATAAAGCATTCAGGGTGATTTCATTTTGTCCTTTGAGATTCTTATTTTATTGGTTAAGCTGCATTAAGATGATTAGCGCTACAAGACAAAAAATCCAACATTCTAAACATTTTTTTTTTTTTTTTTTTTTTTAACTGACAACCCTCATTTTCTCAACGCTTAGTTCGCAAAAACTAACCGTGTGCTGAAGTCTTTTGAATCTAACATAGAACCGGACTTCTGGTAAATTTTTTGGATCTTCTTTAATTACGATACACTGGATTAATTTTTCCTGAAGTCAATAACCCTTCCTCATAATTACGATGTGCAAATACCCAAATTGAGATCGATTTGCAAAAGCTAGGTGAAAGAGTGGAGAAACAAATATCGCACTAGTAAAATAAATATTTTTTAATGATTTCATTTTTTTTTTTTATTTCGTTTATATTTATATATTTTTTATATTTCATTTTTAGTGTTATATATTTCTTTACAATGTGCGTTTAGTATCATTATTATTATATTATCTATGTTTACATGTAAGAATAAACACCATAATAATAACTCATTATGTTTAAATTTTTCACACCAAAAAGTGTCTATAGTGGGTCTCAATCTAATATGTGGATATATAATTGTATATGGAGTTATGATGCATTTCAAAGTGGCTCCCAAGATCATTTGGGTTGTCTACCCCTGTGCTAAGGCCATCTATTGACCAAATGAGCAATCACTTAGTTACCAACCCAATACAAATTGAACGTATTATTTCGTTAAATAATAAAAAGATACAAAAATACGATCTTCAATTAAACTGATTATTAGATGAATATTTATTTCAAGATACGACAAAGACATATACATGAGCGTAAAAGGTTCAAGTGCTATAACATGCACAATTTGTTTTGGAAACCTTCACTCTGTGATAACTTGAAAGATAATGCGCACCATCCTTGATCTAATCAATGAATGCAAAAAGCGGATTATTTTTAACCTCTGGATTTGTAAACAGGATGATCCTTGTATAGCGATTACTATAGTTAAAATTTATCATTGAATTTAATCTATAAACATTTGAATAAGGTTATGGTATTTGTTGTTAACACACTACATCTTTTATTTTTTTTTTCCCTCAATTGATTGTTTGTTGAATAAATTGTTGAAGCAGAGTTACTCATGTCGAATTGATCTACTTTGTATGTTTTGATAACAAAAACGGGCCGAGATATAAATGCGTTTAAATTAATTATTTTGTTTGTCTTACACTGATCAATTAATTTTTGTTAAGTAATCAATTAACTTTTTAATTAATTTCTTGTCAATTGCGTTGCGCAAATTCATTAGCAATAAAAATATTAAAGAATAATTTTATGCAAATGAATGCACTGTGATGTAGAGGAATAAATACAAGGAAAATAATTTCTACTTCTGACATCTAATAGAAAAGGAAAAAGAAGTTTAAAAACTTTAAATGCCTATTTCCTCTTTGTTTTCTTATTCAAACCAAACAAGTTTTTAAGCGTTGAGCTATTTCATTAAATGTTTCCGTCTATCAAGTTATAATTAAAAACATGATTAAGTTTTGCTGTTTATTTTGTTTTTTTTTTTTAGCTGTCATTTACTTATGAAAATAAAACACTTGACACTTTGTGGTATTAAAGGTATATACCACATTACAATAGATGAATTAAATGGATATCTTTTTATTTTTTATTTAAGAAAAACATAACTGGAAATATGAAATAAATTAACTGAATATTTCACTTTTATATTAAAAATGTATGTTTTCAAAAGAATATAAATTTAGAAAAAAAGGAAGAACTGTGAAAAAAAAAAAAAAAAAAAAGAAGAAAGAAAAAAAAAAGAGGTTTAGAAAGAAAAAAAAAAATTATTTCCTTTTTTTAAATGTACAGCCTCCAATACTCCATTTTTGAAATCTTCATCATGCTTTTCGATGTCGCTGTTATATATTTTTAAAAAAAATTAAATAAAATGAACATAAATTGATGGTCCTGGAAGTTTAAAAATCCTTTTTTGTTTTATACGTTCCATTTCATAAAACTGCTTCTTCATTTACATCAAATTCGGATCTTTTTAATAAATTTGATTCTAAAAGGATTTTCCATTTTATTCGTAATTTACGAAATTATACTGTTCTTCAACTGTAATCATTGATATTTCGACAAAAATTACAAAAAAACCGAAGAATCGAGTACAAAAGTTACAAATCGGGACTTACAAAGATTATTTCGCAAATTTCCAGTAGATTTTGTAAGCCTTTCATTGCTATAGATCTCTGGTGTTATTGTTAAATTAGTAAACTAAGAAAAATTTAAGAACAACTATTTTTCTGAATGGTTTCCAAAGGAATGGTTTTTAAACTTTATAGTAAATAAAACTCGTAACAACAACCTATAATCCAACTTTTAAGAATGGCTGATTTGACGTTAACAAGAATAATAACGAAACTTCATTTTTTAACTATTAATATCTTATGATGGTAGCTGCTACTTCGATGTGTTGAATAACAATGTGTGTTGTTAACTGTGTAATAAATTGCTAATAAATTCGTGTTAACTGTTAATGTTTTGAGATGATAGCTGCTACTTCGATGTGATGCATGCCTGCAGAAAGAACTTTTAGCGATAACTACACATCATCAAAGTCTTGTATTGATGAAAGTTCCAATTTTCTGGACATAGACAGACTGTCGATTTGCTGTCTACCGCCCTCTCCATTGTATTAAACACCGCAATATCCATTTTTCATAAAAATGAAATCTGTATTCTGCTTCATGTGCGCAATCCTACATTTTTAGCAAGGTTACATTACAACTATTTTAGTTTTATATCAAACTAAAAATTTCATTTAAAATGTTTACTGCCAATAATAAATAAAAAGTAGTTGGAAAAAATGATCATGATAAGAAAATTATTACGATGTACAAACCACTTTATGCAAAATACATAACAAATATGTACAAATAATAATAAAATATGTACAAATGTAGGAAATCTTTATTAATTAGTGCGATAATCTTTATACTTTTTAATACTTAATATCATTATACATATACGTTTTGATTGAAAGTTACCACTGTCGGATAGCGGTGATTTGATTGGTCATCGTCAACCACAGACTTATTTGCAAAGTTATTGATTAATTTAGTATTTATTTATGTAAAATACAAATACTAAATTAATCAATAACTGTGTAAATAAGTCTGCTGTTGACGATGTCCAATCAAATCACCACTATCCTACAGTGGTAACTTTCAATCTAAACGTAAATATAAGTATTGGATTAATTACTAAAGATTTCCTGCCATGAATCTTTAAATGGTAACTTATTTCGTATCGTCATTTAAACGCAGAGATCTCCATCAAGACGTGGTTGTGCGGCGGCGAGGTGCTGACCGTCCCCTGCTCCAGAATCGGACATGTGTTCCGAAGCCACCACCCCTACTCCTTCCCCCCGAACGGCAGCCTGTCCACATACCACAGGAATTCCAGGAGGGTGGCCGAGGCGTGGCTGGACGAGTACAAGTACCAATTCTACCAAGTCAAGCCCCAGGCCAAGCGCCACGCCATCAACAGGTTGGGAAATTGGTTTGATTAGCTCGCACGCAAATTAGAACAGGTATCCGGTATCGGTTTACGCCATGATAGCAATTGGGGATAGCCTACCTGCAATTTGGGATAGTTTTCGTATGACTCATGACAACCTGTGAGTCATATTTAAGATCGTTAAAGGACGGATTAAATTTCTTCGCTGATAAAATTAAGATATAATATTACCAAAAAGAGGAAATGTCCCGCTTTAGTATTTATTAAATTTTAACATCCCAAGGGTAAGGCTATAGTATGACGCAGAAATATGTATAAGATTTTATAAATTGGCTTTGGGTGTTTTATATAGTTGTTTTAAAACTAGTTATGCTTTCCAAAACATTAACATAAAAATTTAATGAATTCAATATTGAATTTATACAGCATTTAAAATGTAATATAATTTTTTTTTTTTTTTTTGGAGTATTTAAAAAATGAAAAGCAATTCTCGTAATAGTATTTCTATCTTCTAGTTAAGTCACAAAATAGAGAAAAGGCACGATGAATTGAAAGAATGATATAACCAATGACCCAGGAAATAATTTATTTCCAGTTTTATTGATCCTCTTAAAATTCTCACTAATTCTAACTTCTAACTGTTAAACCTTTACTTCAGTAACTAACATTCTTACTAGCTTAAACCTTCTTTTCATAAATTAAGAAAATATTTCATAATCAACACTAATGTCCTTTAGATATAGTTATACAATGATCTTAATAAATTGCTTAAAATTCATAAGAATTACTTGAATGATAATATTAATTACATATTTGATATTCAAGTTGCATACATTTAAGAAAGTGAACTCTCTGAAAACAAGATATTTTAACAATCTCTTGTTTCATAAATAAACAAAATGTTTACGTTTCTTTTTAGCATTGAAGGAATTCAAAGTTTAAAACGAAAATTAAAATGCAAACCGTTCCAGTGGTACTTGGACAACGTCTATCCCGAATTGAAGTAAGTCATCAAATTAAGATTTTCGAAAGGTATTTAATTTCCATATTTACATTTAAAGTTTTAATTTAAAAAAAATTATATTATTGAATAAAATTCTTGATAAATTTGATTTTGGTATTAAGACTACACAAAATGGAGAATTACTGTGCATTTTGCTAAAAATGATGAAATGATTTACAACAAGGTGGTTTTACTGTCGGACTCCAGGACTGCTATACAAATTATTGGGTCATATGAAGCACCCTCCTCTAAAAATATCCCAGAATATCGAGCTCTTTTTGAAAGATTGACGGTAGAGGGCCGATACATCGTCCTCCTGTGGATCCCTGGACTCTGTATCCCTTCTTAACCATTCTATGCGATCATTATCTAAAATGCCACAGAGATATTAGCAGAGATATTAGAAGGGATACATAGATATTAGCAGAGCCAACAGCCAAACATTTCCATTGTTTGGCTGTTGGCTCTGCTAATATCTATTATTTCCTTGCAATCATTTTTTCTTTCTAATGCAGCTGGCAAACACAGACATGGACGTCTTGGATGCCTTAAGGCAAGTGCTGCACAGACGTACTCACTTTTGCATTACCCAGGGGGCGCGTGTAACTTGAAGATAAGCTACGGACGCGGAGTAACAATGCCCCCGCAACGCTCTACGATCCTATTAGACCGGGACTTATTTTTAAAGTGGATTCCGAACCATTACAAACATCCATGGCACCGCCGGGACTCGAACCCGAAACCTGTGGTACCGAGCGCCAGAGCGCTAGCCACTCGGTCATTCAGGCCCTCCTTGCAATCATTTCCTTCCATGAAACTATTTCAAAAATCCAATGAGACTTAAGAGCAGTGAGCAATACCTTCCATTTATCTCCTCGAGGAGTTAGAGGAACATTTGGAACAGGGTATTTCGGACAAACCTCGTGAGGAAGCTGTAGCAGAATTTAGACTTGCGGGGTGTCATGACTGGCGAACCAATCGCACCACATTGCCATTTTTGATAGCCCAAATTGCCGGCTCTGTGGGAAAGACGATATCATGGACAGGCACCATATAGCAGGATGACCCGCCTTGCGTCGAGAGTCCGAGGTGAAAAGATATTGGTGCGCTTAAAACTTTGCTGATTGACTTTTTTTCTTATTATTTTATTTTTCTTGTGTGTGTTTTACACTGTTTTGATATCATAAGTGTTTGACATTTTTCTTTCTATTGGAAATAAAAACGAAGTTAAAAATAATTCATTTATAGACCTACGAGTAAAGATGTCGTAGCTATGGGCCAACTTCAACAAGAGAACTTGTGCCTTCAAAGCCAGATTGTTAAAGAGAATAAAACCATTATTTCTCTGGTTCCTTGTGCAGCAAATAAATCTGAACAGGTAGGTATTCTTAGACCTCTCAATCTACATTTTTGCAATAAATAAATGAACTCAGTTTTGTTGATAAAAGCAACAATAATTATAGGAATGGCATTTTACGAAATCTGGAGAGCTTCAACAAGGAAAGAATTGCTTGACAGCAAAATTGAATGTGAAGAAACCAAAGATTTATTTGGGTAAATGCACGAACAATACAAAACAGGTAAGTGTAAAATCCAGACATTAAAAAAATGTCTTGTTATCAGTATGATTTTACTCAAATTATTTAGTTAAAATAAGAACTCCTTTATTTTAAATCTTACACAAAGGATGATTCCAAATGATTTCTCAAATGACAAGGTACTACTGCGTCCAAAAATTAAGAACAATTTAAATTTCCTGGGCATATAGTATTTCAATTTTTTTCCTTTTTGGTTGTTGGCACTGTCCTTGACATATGTGTGAAATTTCACATCAAAATATTCAATAGTGTTTGAGTTGCATTTGGCTTTGTGAGACGCTAAAACTGATTCCGGCGATTTTTGAAATGTGTCTTAAACGACTTAAAACGGTGTCCCCGAGTGGTCTTTTGAGTTTAGGGAATAGCCAGAAGTAGCACGATGCTAAATCAGGTGAATACGGTGGCTTTGGAACCATATGGGTTTCATTTTTGACGAAAAGGTCCCGAAGAATCAATGCAGTGTAAGCTGGCGCATTCAGTGTTTTCAGTACCAATCAAGATTTGACGCGTTTGAGGCCCAAAACATCTTTTAAAATGGAATTTTGACATTCCAACATCATCAAGAAGGTCTCTAATTGTAAATTGACGGTTTGCAAGCACCAAATCTTTTTTGGACGTGAGCATCATCGAGGTTGATGGTCGACTAAATGGTTCTTCGTCTTCAACGTGTTCTCTGCCTTCTTTGTACTGTTTATACCACTTTGTAAACATTTCTTTCCGATATAGGAATGCTCACCGAATGCCTTTTGCAACATGCTATACGTTTCTGAAAACTAAATTTAACGCAAGTTCTTGCTCAATTAATTCAGACATTTCAAAAATTACCGGAATTAGTTTTAGCGCCTCACAAAACCAAGCGCAACTCAAGCATTAAGGAATATTTTGGCGTAAAATTTCACACAGATGTCAAGGACAGTGCCAACAACCTAAAAAAAAAAAAAAATTGAAATATCATATGCCCGGGAAATTTAAATTGAAAATTGGTCTTACTTTTGGACACAGTAGTATACAAATGCATGAGTTTATAAGATAGCATGGTAATTCTTGTTCTAGAAATGGACTCGTCGACGCAGGTTACTGATTCTCCAGGGATTGTGTCTAGAGAATACTATGGATACTGTGATAGGACAATTTTATCTGACTCTCAATCCTTGCCGGCAGAACGCATTTTCACAACGTTGGGACTTTTCAGTAGAATTGCAAAGTTGGGATGACAGGTAGCTAAAAGTTGCAATTTTTACTCAATAGCTTTTTGCATTCCAAGTTTTACTTTGTCAATTAATAAGAAGAATGAACAAAATTTCAGATATTTCAAGCTTGGAAAAATGGTTGGATTTCAACAAATGAGGCTGTGATAATGAAAATGGGCTGTGCCATATATTTTTTCGAGATATGCAACGGTATTCAATTCATTGATATTAAATCATTACAATCAATCTTACACGAACTTAATCTAAATGTTCAAATTCAGAAAAATTACTTCAAATGTAACATTAAGTACTAAATTTTTTTAGATATTACACCATTTTGATAAACATCAAGTCACTTATGAAGAAATATTAATCAATATCAAGCAATTACATAAACTTAATCTACATAGACATCTCAAATATTCCACTTTGATATCTCGATTCTTGGTTGAAATAACGTTTTTATTTGCAATTTGACCAACTTTAAGCACCAAATAATTCAGATTGTGAATTATTAAGAAAATAAATTAAAAATAACCAAAAGCAAATGAAAAAAAAAAAAACCCATGAAATGACTTTTGCTACCTATATAGAATAGCAATAATAATTTTTTTTTTAAATTTTTTTTTTTCTTTATGAAACTGTGATTTTATTACATGTTGGAAAAACGAACGATTTTGGAATACATCTTTATATATAAATTTAAATTACATCTGATTTTAAACATTATATCTGATTTAGATATACTAAAGTGATAAACATCTGATATCAAATAAGGTTTTTCTTTTAAATGGAATACAGTTGTAATATTTTAGACATCTGCAATAATAAATGCCCATTATTTTTTACTTTTATCTAATGCCAATTTTTTACAGCAAAAGTTATAGAATTTTTAAAACCATTATATTCATTTCAAGTTACAATTTAATCAAAGAAATATTTACTAATATATATGTATTTAGACCAATTGTTTCCAAATGTTTTTTAATCAGATTTATTTCTGAACATAAATTTATTTACTTTCATAATGAGGGAAACATACATAAAACACATTTTTATTCGACAAATAATAGTATTATATAAAAAAAAAAATACAGTGATAATTAAATATCTGTGATACTATAAATAAACTGATGTACATGTAAAAAGTGATGGTTAGGAACAAAACTAGTATTGTTAAAGTACTCATTTTTAATTATAATTGTATTCCTAAAAGATTTTTATATGCATTATACAAAAATTGCTTTTTATGTAACTTTAAGGTATAAATATTTATAAACGTTTATGTAAATAAGACTTTTTTGTAGATCTGGTAGATGTTTGCAGAATTGTATAAAAATTCTATTTTCATATTTGTAAATTGTCAAAAAGTTTAATTTTGGTAGCTAATTTTTAATAAAATCTATTTATATGAAACTTGGCAGTGAAATTGATTTGTTTTGTAACAAACCAGAAATTATTAATCTTTTATATTTTATTTAAATAAAACAAAACTCAATGACATATTATTTTGCTCTTATAGAAATCGATAAATTATAATGTCTTAAGCATTAAATTAAAAAAATCTGAAAATTATTTGGAATCATCATGTTTATCAGTTTTTTTAAGATCCTTCTGAAAAAGAAATTTTTGTGCAGGAAATAAAAATATTTTTATGAATATCTTCATACATTTTATAATATGTATCTTATTCATCTTGTCAATGTGGCATCCAGTTAATTCTCTTGGTGCACAACTTTTATCATAATGGTAATTCTTCAAAACCTTTGACTGCACATTGAAGGCTATGTTTGAAGTGGGTCTTGGCAGGAATAAAACACATTAACATTTATTTAATAACACTCCTTATATTCAGTTGCCTAAAAATAAAATCATTTTCCTCTCTGTCATTCCACAAAACAAAATCGATTAGTTTTCATCTTTGCACTAAATGTCAGATATTTAGCAGCCTGAACAAATGGAGAAAATAAAAATCAAATGAACTGCATTACAAACTCATGAAAAGAGTATACGATGTGACTGCAATACAACAATGTGATTAGTTGTGCAGTGAATAGCGGTTGAATTGTGATTCCACATCCTTTTAGGGCATCTTCGTTCACAGGTGGTCTAACAGTGATGGGTTCTGTAGTTGTCTGTGGAAACTGACATGCAATACCCATTAGACAGTTTACATCACTGAAATAAAATGAAATATAAGATACGGTGATTCTTATATTTTTCTTTTTGCACGAGCAACAAAATTTCACCATGCAAAGCAGCAGAAGTTTTCTCCATGCATTGGTTAAGCATCACTGAATATTTCTACTCCAATCTGTAAAAAAGTTTTTTTTTTCCTACTAAAACATGCAAAAATATTCATGCATTCAATCGATCATGCACAGGCAAATAGCATGCATAATTATGAGAGTAAACTATTTTAAAGGTAACAAAATTGTTACAAAATACTCTAGTTTTAAGAATTTGTTCCATTATTCATATGAAGGACAATGTACAAAAAATAATTTATTAGTAGGTTTCAAAGATAAATCATATTGGAAGGGAAAAAAAATTTAGTTTTTTGTCCCTTCGAATCTGAAGCATGAATAACTTTTTAATAGATTTAAAATAAAATATCAAAATGTTTAAAATTTTTTGATTAAGTGTGTATCTTCAGTAAAAATATAAATTGATTAATAGTAATAAATGTGACATTTTTTTCTGTAATTATTTAGGTTAATCTTGTAATAAATGCTAAATACCAAAAATAATTTATTTTGAGAACCATGAAAATTTTCTCAGGATATATCCATATAATGGGCCTGAATGGCTAGAACTCTGGCGCTCGGTACTACAGGTTTCGGGTTCGAGTCCCGGCGATACCATGGATGTTGTAGTGGTTCGGAATCCACTTTAAGCCATAGGTCTTGGTCTCATATGACTGTCGAGAGTAGGGCGTAGAGCTGACAACTCTATCCTGTAAAAAGTAAAACAGCTCTCGTCTTGGAATCTACCAGTAGGTAGACGGTCTTGGCCCACAATGGGCTATTGCGCCGATGATGATATCCATACAATGGTAATTAAACAATTTCTTTTGTAAAATTTAAATTTCATTACATTAGATAAGTTAAAAACAAAAATGAAAGTTAATATTTTGAAATATCTATCTTGATGATGTTTAAAAATATGTAATATTTAATTCTAACACAATTATATGTTCATAAAAATTTCATTTCCTTTTATTCATTATAATTTAAAATGGAAAATACTTTATAATCAAATGTTCATGTGTTAATAAAAGAAGATCTTGAAATTAATTTAATATAGAAAGTATTTAACAAGACTTTTTTTTTCCTTATAATTTTATATTATTACCGTGATATTTATTTGGTACTTATAAACATATGTATTATGCCTTTGAAAATTTAGTATATTAAGAATACAGGTATAGGAATAGTGATGTACCAGCTAAAATGTGAAATTTCTAAACTTCCTAAAACCATTATTAGTAAAAAAAACTTAATGATAGTATCCCTTTTTTATAATAAATAATTTTAAAATGTTTATTTTTAGTAAAAAGGTAAAGAAACCAGCCAGATAAAACAACAATTTTTAATAATATTATTACATAATGTAGAAACCCATAACCAATAAAATACAACAGACAGAAATTCATGCAATAAATAAATCCATACCAATATATAAATGACATACATAGTATAGTAGTTTATATAATTATTATAAAAAGCCCAATCCTACTTAAAACCCAAATACATTCACATATAAAATGAAACACACATATATATTACATCTATATAAACATCTTATCTACAAATTAATTTTCATTCAATAAAAATCTGATTTTTAAAATCAAATACTTTATCGTTATAGACTTGCAATGTAAACATTTCGTAAAATTTAAGTGTATTCAACAAATAAATTATTATTAGAATACTATAAAAATTGCATACATCATTAGTCTAGGTGCAATATATATAAATTTCAATAAATAATAATACAGTATTAAGTACTTAAGAAAATAAATATAATACTTGTTTATGTATTTAATGAAACATTTATCGAGAATGCTAAATAGATTTTAGAGTCCTTTTACATAATATGCAATGTAGCAAACTAAAAATATAACTTCCAAAATATTTTTTAAACTGTGTGTTTATCAGTTTAATTAAAAGTTAAAAATAATATGTATTGCTTGGCGAATAAAAAAGGATAATTATATTTGATAGTCATAACGATAATAAAATGCAACAGAATTAAAAAATCGTCATATATTTTCTTTGTTTAATTTAGTTTAAAATTATCTGAAAAATGAATCAAATGTTGGTAATAGATATTCCATGTATTATAAATATTAGCAGACAGTAAGAATATTTAACTTTCTATTTTTCAGAAACTATTTCAAAAATAGAAATCATATGTAGACTTTTATGTATAAAATGAGCACGAAAAAGAGGGAAACCAATACGGATAATGAAACTAATAAAAATTATTCATGTTTTTAAAATGACTGAATTGTTAAATTATTTTGTAGCGGAAAATATGATTTCATCTCTCTGCAAAATGTCTTGTACAAAAATAAACCAAGCTCCTGCGCAATATTTGGCAATTACATTTTTTATCAACAAAATGGCTAACCAATTGTCTCAATACGAAAATAAAACCTTTAACAAATAATAAAAATTAACTTGGTAAAATCAAATGCATCAATCCCTAAAACAAAATGCTAAGTTAGTAGAGAAAAGAAAAAATTAAATCAGACATTATAAAGATGTATAGAGTCATTAAGAAATTCAGTCAGAATCTATATATATGAATAACATTCATAATACTCTTGTTCAAAAAGCAAAAAAAGGCACTATTTTAAGATATTTTCAAACAAATTATTATATGTCAATAAAAACAAGTTCTTGGTTAAGAAATGTGTTTTCAGAATATTACGTGATATCTTGAAACTGTGACAGGGGATGTGCATATTCTGAAGCCCAATCTCTCTTAAAAACCTCTTCCACTTGGTCTCGTATAGGATTGTCCGATTCTGTTTCATTGATGACAGAATTGCGAATGATAATACCTACTCCTCCAGTGTTGATAAAATAATCTTCAGCCCAATTCGATGTACCTTTAAGTAACAAAAACTTGCTTATATAATTTCTCTCTTTTTAAATGTAAATTGTCTAAATATTTAATACATTCATATGAAAGTGAACTATTTGAGATCAATTTTATTCTGATTTAAGATAGTTGTATTCAGGGATAAAATTCACCAAAATATTTTCAACTCCTGATTCTTCTCATATATGATCTTTATTAATGGATATAAAATAAATTCAATGCTTTGAATTAACTTTAAAATTGAAAAAATATTTATATTTATAAAATAATTTTTAAATAATAAAGCTGTAGTATTTGTACAACTTTAAAATACATTCTTGTAAAAATAAAAACAGTACAAAAAATAACAGTACAAAATTGCTCAAGAGATGCAAAAGAAAATTAGACATTTTAAGCACAAAGGTGCTATATTTGTAATTACAAACAAAAAATACTTAATGTATAAAGCTAGCTTACATAAGATCTTAATTCATTGTCAATCCAAGATTGCACTGAGCCATATAAAAGCTGAGAACAGTGTTTCAGCACTTACTTGGTAGATACTGTTTATATAATTGAAGGACACAATTTAATATTCTCCTTAAAATTTATAAAAATTAAAGTTTTAGAAATTAATGTAACAGTTAAACTCTTTTATAAAATATATACTTTTCCAATACTCCTTCAAAAATGCTTTTTTCCCGATTCCTCATCTCTGGTTGTATTGTATAATACAAAAATACTCTATAAAAATTATTATCTTTAGAATACCTATCAGCTAAAATTCCCACTTAAATTATAATCAATCCTAATTCTACAGTCATTAATATTTTCTATTTCCCAAATGCATACATTTAATTTTCTTAAAATTTATTGTCAATATGTTCTAAGATACATAATTTAAAGCCAAAAAATGAATTATTATAAAATTCTGTGAAACATTTAATTTCTTATGCTGTCATAAACTTTTCAAATATTTGCTATAAGAATATATAATTTAACAAATTAATACAAACTTTATAATTTTTTTTTGCATTCAAGAGATTTAAATATATAGAAAATGAATAAGATTTAACCTTTTTGTCTTAAAATGTATAGAAAACATGAATAACAATCAATGTAACAATAATTTATGATTAATTAGTTAAAAAACAAACTAAAAGTATTTAAGGATTATACTAAATTGAATTTACCTATATAGGCTGCATTATCAGTCACCATATATTTGTTGTGATTCACTCTGGAAAATGGTATCTTTGCTTGTGCTTCTGTGTATGTTGGTACAACAAATATTTTCTGAAAAGATAGAAACAATTTAATAAACACTTTTAATTTTATTATTCAAATGCATTAAATATATGGCAAAAAAGCATGATTACTAAAAACACAAACACTTTAATCCTAAATACACAATTTATAACTTTTCAATAATTAAAAATATCTAACAAACAAATTGAAGTAAATGGTTCATTAAATTTTTTTTTTTTTTTGGCTATTTACTAAGCTAGTTCCAATACCGAATTTGAAGGATTTATTTTTAAATAGCCACAAATTAAATGTCATCAAACAATTTACTATACTTGACAAATGATTGATTAAGAATAAGATAAAAATTTTAATATTAAAAAGTGACATACATAAGTGCATAATACAACCTATTACTTAAATATTAATGTACTACAGTTACTGTATCCATGTAAATAAAATATATTTTAATAAAAGGTATTTAGGTTAGTACAATCTTACAGCATATAAGTATAAAACAATGATACAAAATAGAAAACGTTTTAATTAAAAATTAATTTTCTACTCTCGCATAAGAAACTTACAAATTTAGATTATCTCAAAGGCTGGAATTGATGGACAGGATTGAATAGATTTTCAGAAATGTCATTGGTTCATTCGATTGCGAACAATATTTAATAAATAAAATAATAAACCATAAGTGCTTTGGCAACTAATATATTTGGAATTTTAATTAAGTGAGCAAATATTAAATAATTTTTTAAGAGGAGAAAATTGCAAAGTTTAGCACATAGCTTGATGTTGATGTGTCTGGCATAAATTTTATTATATGATGACAATATTTCATTTCATTTTTTAAATCATTAAATTTTTGCTGTACACAATAATATAAAAATCCTAATTCACAAGAGATCTTAAAATTAATTATTCCTTCACATACAAAGAATATAAGTGATAAAGATTGTTTATTTTAGTTATGTAATTATAATCTATGAATATTTCAAAAAATTTTACAGTCAATTTTATAGCAATAATTGAAGAGTTAAAATATAGGTTGACATTTTTTAAGCTTCAATTTCAGTTACTAAAAAATATTTCAGAAAGAAATTAAATTCTAATATTTATATAAATGTTATAATTATTTTACAAAAGTAATAAATAATTGTTTTTGCATTTTACCCAAATCGTTTACATAAAAGAATACTTCCCATATAAAATATTAAAAGCAAACACAACCCAAAAATTTAATTATTCTTACCACTTCAATATCAAATACATCGCTATTGAGTGCATTTAATGATCTCAAAAATGACATCATGGTAGGCTTAGTGTGGTTCCAGTAGCTTGCAAGAATTCTGACCTGAAGTCTTTTGATAGTAGCAACTCGACGAAGAGAATCATCAATTGCAGGCCAATAACTATTGTAAAAAGTAACATTTTACATTATAATGAAGATTTTTATTTCATAATAGCAATTATGAATATTTTTAAACCCAACATTATTTTAAATTGATGTGCATAGTTGATTAAATTAGAAATATCTTAGAAATTTCATGAGTGATTATGTATCAATATTTAATAAAAGACAAAACTGTGATTTTCTGCTTATAATTCACAATGCCATATACCAAACAAGCATAATTTTTGGCCTGAAAAAATGAAAGATTTTGTATAATCCATGGGCGATTCCCGCTTGTTTTTGGTGTACTATATATCAATATTCTGCTGACATGCAACATTTTTCAATTTTTAATGCATAAATATATTTAAAAAAATTATGTTAACTGTATATTTGATAGAAGATGAAAATCCTATTAGTTGATTAAGGATTCAATCTGTCAAATAGCTATATAGAGTTATATTTTAAACCCTTCAAAAGCAATTTATAGTGATGGATTTAGTTTAGATTTGCATTGCCTCTTTTTTGTGTGTGTGTGGGGAGAGTACAAAACTCCTAATATTGAACCATTTAACAGCTTGAATGAGATTTATATATTCACATTGTTTTAGGACTAAAGCAGTCATGTCCACAACTAACATTAAGGGGAATTACTTTTTAGTAAGAATTTGTTTTCTTGCAAGAATTAGCCTGAAAGAAATTCTTCATAGAAAACAAGAATTGAGCTGAGAGTTTATTCCTGCATTTATTTCATTTCTTTTTCACTTCTGAATATCAGCAGTTAATATTTTAAACCCTTTCATAACTTATATATTGTATTCAAGCTAAACATAGAAATTTAAAATTATATTTTAGAGTTCAGAAACTGAAACATGATAAAAACAATTGCAACAAACCACTAACAATTAGAACAAATAGAGAAAAAAAGTTTTGCCTCAAACTTTTTTTTTTTTTTTTTCAACTGTTTCAATTGAATGACAAACAATGGTTTTCAATTACTTCAGAAAATGTAATTGAAACACATTATATCTGTTGAATAGGTCAATAATAAATATTTATAATAAATTCTAAATTTACTATTTTCTATCACAATATAAGTAAAAAAACACATATTATTTTATACAAAGAAGTAATAGCATAAGAAAATAATGTAAATAAAACATACTAAAAGTAATATATAGTAAAACAAGAAAACAACACATAAAATTACTAATTATGTTTATAAAAGGATGTTAGAATTTCTTAATTAGAACAATATTAGTACATAATTTTTATAAAATTTGTCATTATTAATTGTAATAAGTTAGTTTATTGAATTTGTTAAGACCTCATAATTATATTATCAACAATTCAATGTACAAAGCAAAGTGCTAAAATATTGTCACTTTAATGAAATTGATATTAAATTAGGAAAATTTTCATATGTTACAAAATTAGATTTTGTATTCTAAGAAAAAAATTATTTCAGTTACATAAAAGGGTTCCTTGTATGATAGCAGCATGTGTTCCTTAATATGGGAAACTAGGTGATTATAGCTTAATAATTCTGCTAGAAAAAAAAATTTTTTAATTAAAAAAATTTTTTGCTGTTAATTTTGGTTGAATTAATTATAATCATAATACATCCATTGATTGTCCATTTTTTGGATCATAATTTTATTCCATTAAAAAATCTATACAACAAAATTAATAAAGCTACTTTAGCACAACATTTTTTCTATTCCTCAAAAGATTTTATTTAAATAATCTAGAATGAAGAAAGCAGTAAATTTCTGGACACCAATATTAAATGGCTATGATTAAAAATAATGCATATTACTCACTGGTCCTTATCCAGATAGAGAGAAGTTGGAAAGTAATCCATTACAGCTATGTAAACAAAAGTATTGGCTCTATTAATTGTATCGAGAATGCTATCCAAATCTGTTGTACGACCTTTAGGACACAGAGGTGGTGGCGAACTCTAAAACGCAATCAAATAATTTAAATGAATAATATAAAATGCAACAATTCAGTTCATTCAAGAAAGTATAAAAAATAAAATCTTAGACTTATTATTACCAAATTATACATACACAAAATTTGCAATAAAAAGAAATTCAAAATTCTTTAGTGTAAAATGTATGAAAAATTAATTTTTACTATTATCCAATATATTTTAATGTATTATTGTCATAAATTAATTTCAGCAATTCATACTAGGCTATCTGTTAAATTTGGCCTGACACTGAGTGTTACCATAAACAAAAAATTATTATGATGGCATTTAAAATTTTATGCCATTGTATGTATTAATAATATTATTTGTTTAATAGCAAACATTTTTTTTTCCCTCCATTATTAAAAAAAAAAAAAAAAATGAGTTTAGAGTTGTGATAAAACACCATTTTTTTTAAAGGAAAAAAAAATATAAAAGAAGTTAAAGAAACACTCGATTAACCTTATTGTGAATCTGCTTCATCAAATTCAATGGTTAAATTTTAAATGGCAGAATATAAATGTGTCCATAGAAGCACTAATGATGATTTGCTTAGGTCATGTTAATGACACCAGAAAATGATTGAAAAAATCCATATGATTTTGAATAACACAAAGTTGAAAGAATGTGGATGTGCATTATTTTGTATGAACATTCACTTTCAAAAAAAGATATATCAGCAATTGATACAGCATCAAGTTATAATTGATCAATGCTTCACACCTTTGTTTGTACCAGTTCGAAAACATAATGAAGCTGAATTCTTCACCAAACTTGATAAAATGTGATTCATGAAACAAGTTCAAGGGACACAATGGGTTCCAGCTGGTGGATGTGCTCCAACAAGAGATTAATGAAACAACAATTGGCCGGAAAGTCCTGTCGACTGTTTTTGGGATGCACATGGCATAATAATGATGAAACACCTTAAAAAAGGTAAAAATAACAGCATAATATTATGCATCACTGATGGACTACATAGATAAACAAATGAAGAAAATGACCTCATTTAAAATACGAAAAAATGCTGTTTCATCATGACAATTCACTAAATAATAGATAAATGAAAGTGATAGCAAAATTGATTGAAATGCAATATGAATTGCTCCATCACACACAGTATTCAACAGATTTGGCTCCATGGCACTATTCTCTCTTCTACAATTTGAAAAGATGGCTCACAGCAAGTGTTTTCATTCAAATGTAGAGGTTAAAAATGAGAACCTGATGAGTATTTGGGTGTTTAAAAAAAGTATTATTTGGATAGCATAAAAAGGTCATTAGAATTATAGAGAGTTTGATGAAAAATGAAAATATTTGCCTAAAAAATTGTGGTTTTTTTTTGACCACCGACTTATCAGACAAATTAGCGACAGTAGAAGAATATTTAAGCAATATTAAATTTATAAAATTAAAGGCATATTTGTTAACTAGATCTGTCCTCAATGAAAATAATATAAGATCCATTACTTAAAAATATAACATATAAATATGAATTCTTCTCTTGTTAGTAAATGAAATCATGAAAAAAATAAATAACAATAAATTAAACTAACTAGCATATTGTTATTAGAGAATCAATAAATATGAGTCATAGAAGTAGAAAAAATATTAAAAGTATTTTGCTTGCTAAGTTAATTATAACAAATTACTAATTTATCATAGTAATGAATAGTATTTCAGATACCAAAACAAACAGTATAACAAATAAATATTATTAAACATATTACATATTAAAATACAAGCTTAGTGAAAAAATCCTTAGGAAAACACACATAAAAAATTATGGCATCAAATAAAACCACAAGTCATCAAGCTTAGTTATAATGAACAAGCATCAAATAATTATGTAAATTATTCAGATGCATTATGAAAGTAATAAACTCTCATTACTCACAGAAATGTATGCTAACATCTGTGTATTATTCATTACAACAGTAACTGGGTTGTCCTTGTTTATTGATGTTTGCAAATCAGCTGGCCATTCTGGGGGTATATAAGGATTTGGTACTCCCAATTTCCAGTAAACTTCAAATATTTTACTGACATCCATAGCCAAGCATGAACAGTTGTATATTACAACACCAAGTTCTTTTACCTGTATTAAAATAAAAAAATACAAATAAACTTTCCAAATTTTGATAAAAATATATAAACTACTGTTTTAGTTTTGTTCAAATTAATATCTATTAGCAAAGAAATGTATTGCATAAATAGAAAAATGAGTTAAAACTATAAAAAATAATAAAAACTTAAATTTCAATAAAGTTTTATTAATAATAAAATTTTATAGCAAAATGAAAATTTTTAATAGAGTAGAAAAATATGTAATAATATTACTCAGCAAAAGTTTTAAATAGCTTATTTGCAATCTTTTTTTATTTTTAATAAGAAACAAGTTAACTAATTATAAAATAAAGCATCTAATAATCCATTTTATACATAAAATATACTATTACCACCTATAGAAGCAAAATTGTTTACTGAAACAAATAATTAAAAAAAAAAAAAGCATAAAATTTTAAATATCAGAATATAATTTTAGGTAACTAGAAATAAAAATAAAAATTAAAATATAGTATTTTATATTTGAAATAATCGCATACTATATTGAATTCCGTATTTTATGATGATTTGAAAATATTTTTTAGTAGGCAAAATAGCTTTCTTCTTTATTATTCATAAGGTAAAAAAATAATACTTGGCAGCAAAAGAATCAAATTATATTTATTATATAAATATTTATTTTACTAGCACAAAATATATTTAAAATTCTTTTCAAAAATTTCATGAGAATTATAAATTATGGATATATTATATGTCAAAATTATATGAGAATATTTTTGATTAAATAATTTTTCTAATATTCTCTTTATGATAACGACTTCATCAATCCACCAATAGAAATTTAAAATTCATTATAAAACAGTAAAAATTAATGAGAAACAATTTAATTTTATAATCAAGTAATTTTCATTTTGATTCTTGAAATAAAATTTAATTATTTCAAAATTCTTTTAATTTAATCTTTTAAATTCACTGTTAGTTAATAGGCAAAAGTGTTTACTGAAAGATATTGAATAACTTAAAACAGAAATAAACTATGTAATCTACCTGAGTTAAAGATCGCCAATCCATGTTTGCACTACCGACATAAAAATGTTTTTTATCTATAAGAAACATTTTTGTATGAAGAACACCACTTCCCAACATTTTTTTAAAATCCAAACTTCTCACTTTAGCAGCACCTATAATGATATAATTAAATGAAAAAAAGCTTGAATTTTTTTCTTCTATAGTTTAAAAAAAAATTTTGAATGAAAATTTAAATATTTTTTAAAACTGTGAGAATTAGAATTAAAACTAATGTTAGTATGTCATATTTTTATAAAAAATAAAAGTTCAACTGATTAATCCTTTTTTCTTTATAAAATGTCTAATATTTAAAATATTATAGCATTCTTGATTTATAAATCAAAAATTTAATATTCAAACAAAGTTTATATAGTTTTACAATATATATGAAAAATATGATATGGCAACAAATATGACAGATCTGGAGAAATCAAAAGTTGTTGTTGTACGTTACTAAGGAAATTTGGAAAGTAGAGAAAATTTCACATTTTAATTTTGATTTAAAAGTAAATTTCAGTTAACTTATTTTTTTTTTTCAATTAATAAGGATTTTTTTTTGCATACTATGAGTTGTATGATAATAATGATATGAGATATAAAATGCAAGTATCTAAATTTACTTATTTTTAAAGAATCCTGTCCTCTTTAATTTTAAAAAATAAATCAATAAATTTATCCAAGATTACAGAACTATCTATAACTAGAAAACAGATAATAAAAACTAGTTTATGGATCATTAGGAATTAGAAACATCATGAGTAGCAAGAATCATAAAAAAAAATAAAATATAATGCATATTTGATATTAAAAGGTGCAAGATTATTTTTCAAACAATTTGAAAATATTTTAAGAAACATGTTTCAATAATATAAATAATAATTTTAATACATTATAATATACATTTAATGAATAATATTAAAAATGCAATAATAAGGATGTAATAAATAATAATAATACATTTTAATGCATTAAAAACCTCTATTATCAGCAAAAATTATTACATTAAAAAGAAATTTTTTTAAACTTAAGAAAAAAACGTTTATGACAAATTTAAGTATTTTTATTTTAATGTTTTTTACACTAATGTACATATTTTTTTAATAAATGCTTTTAGTTCATAATGTTTTTATGACTATTTAGAAAAAATATGTACCTTTTACTTCCAATTCCTTTGTGTCAAAATCAGGCATTGCACCAGTAGGTTCACTTTGTGCAATTCGAATTCGGATTCCTCTCTCAGTACCAGCTTTCATGAGATCACTAAATATTTTGTCCCCCTTCAAAGAAAAAAGAAGAAAAATGCAATAATTTATTAGTTTTTTATGTAAAATTCTTTAATTGTATCACCCTTCAATGAAAAAAAAAAAAAAAAAAGAAGAAAAATGCAATAATTCCTTTTTAAATATACAATTCTAATTTTTAAAATTAATCTTTTTGGTGCTTAGTTTTAACAATATTGTCAGTTTTCAATAAAAGAACAATTATTAAACAAGAAAACATGCAGATTAATAAGATTGTAGAATTGACTGCCTGGTTTGAATATAAAACTGTTAATATCATTTATTACAAAAAATACAACATTTGTAGTTTTCTGAATAACAATAATTATCAATAATATATATTCATTATTATTTATACCATCTGTATACATATAAAATAAGATTTGTAATGAATTACATTTATGAGATAAGTAATGTTTCAATTAAATAAAGAAACCTTAGGAATTTGTTGACTACAAGTTAATTTAATTAATATTACAAATAAGCATAAAAGGAATTTTATATTTATTTAAATATAAAATCATGGTGTTAGTTTGTATAAATTTGTAATTTGTATCAAATTGTCATGTAATTCAATGCAGAACTTCTAAAATAATATTAAAAAAATACATTTGAAATTATTATTATTCATAGAAGTAAATTTAATTATGTATTAGCATAGAAACATAGAGATCATTATATTGAAAAGAAAAATAAAAAGAATAACTTGAAAGTTCAAATTATTATTGCACAGTTACAATTTGTATTTGCACACTGCATACTTTTAATTACTGTACAGACAATTTTAAAAAACAAAAATGTATTTGCTGATAAAATAAAAATACATGACAAATACAAAATCTGTTTATACATTTCAATGTATTATGTATGAACATTATTTAACATTCTTTCCTAAAACTGAATTTGTATATAAATGCCAACATTTTAGAATTATTAAACTAATGACCAAAATCATTATAAATGTTGATAATCAATTATATTTCATAATCAAATTAGAATTAAAATATTCCAGTAACACATAACCAAGATTACATTTTCTACATTTTCAATAATCATCAAATACTTTTATAGTCAATAATTTCATTGCATGTCATTTCCAAAACATTTCAGAAAACTTCGTAAAATAACTTGTCATTTTATTTTTTTTTTTTTTTTTTTTGAATAATAGAAAATTTTTACAGTATATCAAGCAATTAAAACTTGATTTTTAAAAATTAAGGAAAAAAAAAAAAAACCCTTCTAAGAATCAAAATTGCAATTATACTTGTCAAATGCAAATAAATTCCTAGCAACAGAAAGCATCTTTTTATTAAAATGCAATAAATAATTAAAAATATAATCAATATCAAGTCAAATATATCATTTGTTAACATTAGTAATATGCTAATATAAATTTTTTGCATCTCATATAATTTAAGATCAATGGGAAGTTCATGTTTATTTTAATGAAATTTTTTGGAGTTCTTGAAAAGATTGTTTTAAAAAATAACTTTAATTTTTGTTCTTAGTCATTTTAAAGAGATATCAAAAACTTCATATAATTGAAAAGAATCTTACCTGCCAAGAAGATGGGTCTGGATCGTCTGGTTGTATATCTTGTCCTTTTAATGTAGAATAAAATGTTGCAATGTCTATGGATCTTTCTGCTAACGATATCAATTGTGACCAACTCTCAAATACTGATGGGTGGGATGGTTCTCCTTCAGCAAATGTTAAATTTTCTGGTATACTTTCTACCAGTGTTATGCTGAAAGATTTATTTAAAAAAAATTTTAAATAAAGGAAATTCAGTAAATATTCTCTAACTTAGTTCTTTATAAACAATAATGAAATTATAAATAACATTTAATCTAACATTAAATTATATATTTTTTTAAATTTAAAGCATGTAAAATACATTTTATTCATTTAAGCTTTTACTCACAATATAAATTATTTAATTAAAAATATTTGTCAGAAGAAGAATAAAAAATAAAATGTTGAAAATAAAGTAAAATTATACTTCTTAGCTTTATATATTATGGGAGCTATTCCATTTCTTATTGCATTGAAAAAATAGTATTAACTTTTTATGTTTAATAAACACATCTTGAATTAGAAATAAAAAATATTTCACAGGGTATGCCAAACTATAGCACATATTGTTAAATTAATAATAATCAGTAGTTTGTCTTTTTGCAAATGAAAAAAAATCTTTATTCATAAACAATTATTATAGTTAGAGTTTGTTGAATTTTCTAATATCTAGAATTTATATAAGGAAGATAATACTGTACGATATTTCAGTATATGAACACTTGCAAGGGAAAAAAAAAAAAAATAGTATAAAAGTAAGACTTGTGAATTTTTTCTTGAATAAATTATACTGTTCATAAAACAATCTAAATATCAGAAAATGAAACAAGCTGCTAAAGATCTGAATTTTGATTCTAAAGTATTATAAAAAATATTGAAGTAAATTTTATAATGTTTTCTGAATGAGTATAGTACCTAAATAAAAATTAATGATGGTAGCTAATTTAATTTAATATGAAAAAGTTATATAATGCAAAGTTTTAATAAAATTATGAATCAGTAAAAATTTTGATATTTAAAGAAAAGAAATTTTCAAGTAAAAGCAAAATAAAGAAGAAAAAAAAAAAAAAAATGAAACTGGCAAAAAAGTTTTAGTGTATCATGAGTAAACATGTTATCCTCACTGAAGTCAAATGAATAAGAAAAGACAGTGTGATATTCAGCTTTGTAATACAATGAATATTGTTCCATTCATTGAAAAAAATAGTAATAGTGATTGGACTGGTAATTATATAAATTTACATTACATACAATACATTGCACCTTAAATTAATCAAATGTTAGTCACTTTAATGAAAGAACATCAGCCTGATACAATAGCCAAAGTAATATTGAAATTACCTACAGAATTGCAATGAAGTCACTATTTTCTATTGATTTAACTCATTTGCAGTATTCACTCAGTATTTTCAACTTGATTAATTATGCAGAATTGTATTTCTTACCATATATTTTTATTGGTGCTCTTTTTCAGTTCAAGGCTTTAACATTTTGAAATAAATTTTTTCAGTGTTTTGTAAACTTATTTTTTATTTTCCCCAATAGAAATTTTTGAAGATGTTATGGATCTCATAATAAGACAAAATAATAATAAATTTTGCTTTTCTTATATTTCACCATTGCTCTCTCTGTATATTTTTTCTTTATTACACATGTACATTTTACTACCTACAAGGGCTGGAACAATTCTTGAACTGAGCATCATAATCTCCAAGGGTTATGACTTCCACTGATTTGGATTCATCCTGGCCAATAAGAGGTAGGAGAACAACAAGAACAATAAGTACAAGAATAATAGTTATAGGAATGCAAGAAGGCTTGAGCCATCCTTTGCATTTCTTCTCTTCAGTCTCCCCTTTTAGCATGTAGCGGGAATCAAAGAGTTGGAGTTCAAATTCTCCTACGTCGAGCTTGCCTGTTCGCTCGACTACAGTCTACAGAAAGATAAAACGAGTGATCTCATTAAAAATATAGTAGAATAATATTTCTCTTTTTCTATACAAGAAAATTTAAGTGAAACATTTCACATTATTTCATATGTAATAAAAACAAGTTCTTAATCTAAAATTCAGAAATGCACTTCTAATGAAAATAATAATTATTACTATAATAGAATGAGCTAGTATTCATTGATTAATAGGATCTAAATAAGAAAAAATTTAAACATTCAGTTAAAATTTACAGAATAAAATAATTTTATCAATACAATAATTTTTCAAAAAAGAATTCATAAAAGAAAAAAAAAAAAATTGCAAACTTGAGATTTTAAATTTTCTTAAGTTATCAATGTTATAAGTTTTTTTTTATTTCTGGCTAATATAACGATCGTGATAATGTTTTCAGAAGAATAAGATGAGTATTTATAAACTAAATTCCAAGAAAATTTTATATTAAAATAAATATCACATTTTAAAAACATATCTTTTAAATGGCGATAGTTTGCAAATTAACAATTAAATTACAGAAATCTAACGACAAGGAGCAATATTTTTATTTAGGTTTTAATGTGAATTTTTTTAACCTAAATAGTTTGAAATCTCACCTTATATTTCGAGGAGAAAATATCATACTTCATAATGAACGGTTTAAATAATTATTAAGCTATATTTGAGTTACGAAATTTTGATAAAATAATTTTATTTCATCTTTTATTTATTGCGATTGCATTTAAAAGATAGTCAATGAGATCACATTTGTAAACAAAGCAAACAAACAAAAATATTATGAAACATGTTTTACTTTACTCAAAAATAAATATTTATCTACGATACAAATCACTTTTTTTGGATTACTCAGCATTTAAAATAAAATCTCATAATCATCAAAAATTTTTATGAATATCATTCGTATTATTTTTTTAACTATTGCGTGATTGTATAATTACGAAAGAAAAAACACGAACGGTTTTACTTTCAAAACTAGTTCTCTTTTTCACAGCAGCTGCGCGTGAAAAATGTAAACAAAAAATGTTAGAACAACGTTGCTAAGAGTATAGATAATAATATAGACAAAATCTATATATCTTCGAAAAACAATATTTTAGTAATAATGTGTGTAAAAAAAACTGCTTTAAATAGATAATCATAATTTTAGAATTCCTCATTTTCTGATTGTAAATTGATTCCCACTATTGATAATAAATGGATTTTTTTTTTTTTTTAATTATAAGTATCTTTTATTTAGCCAAATATAGTATTGAATAATGATTGAAATGCACTTTCTTTTAAAAAGAGAAGAAAAATCCATTCATATGGAAACATAAAATAAATTTAATTAAAATTTACTTTCTTTTATAAAGAGTTAAAAAAATCCATTCATAACGAAACATAAAATAAAGTTGTTAATTGTTTTATTATTGATTTATTTTAAATTCTTTACACAATATATTTTATAGAATATTAATGTTTTTTCAAAATTTATTTAACAATTGATATTTTTTAATTCCACAATTATTCTGTCATATTTTTAACGATTTTTTTAAAATTGATTCCTCATTTAAAGAGCTGAAGAACTGGCCTTAATACACGTATTGTTGCACTTTAAATAATGAAAATACTTCTCATGCTTTTAATTCCTTAATATGATTTTCTTTTTTAATATTATATATATTTTATATATATATATAATCAAAATTCATCGGAATTGAAAAAGTACGAAGCAGAGGAGATTGGATATTGGACAATTAGTCTGTATAAAGAATCCATCAAATAATTTTCACTGTATAAAAAGTATCATGTTTCTAAGCCATCGCCGGCCAAAAAAAAAAAAAAAAAGTGAGAGAGAGGTCAGAAATATTGATTTAAGATACGAAATGCGTCTGTGTGTGACAGAGAAAAGATCCCACAGGTGGTTTCAAAATACAAGAAATGCCCCAAATTCTCCATCACTCTCTCCTTATTTACGTTTGTAAATAAGGTGACACCCACATTTAGGTAGCAAATTTGGCTGAATATATTTAGGAATTGAATTAATGTATGGTATTTAAAAATAATTATACCAATCTTCAAGGCGAGAGCCTTCGGACAGGTCGCCTGTAACTAATTGAAATATCAATCTTCAAGGACAAAGCATGAAGGTCAATTAGTTGTGATGGTGGTGGATATCTGCTGTGTTTTTCGAAACAGACCACAGTGGCTCAATAATATACAGTTCCTTGATGTCTTACTGTCAATGAAGATGTACGACTCTTTATGCTCTTTAAACCGTGCCTGGAATGTTGAAGCTATATAATATTGCAATAGAATGCCTCTGGATGGTTAAAATGTCTATATAGTCACTTTAGTTCTAAGGTAAGTCTTTTAAGTTTAGTATGTAGTCATTACTTGTGATGCAGTTGCCTAGGAAACATCTACTACGTCAGTGACTATGGTATAGATGCTTTAACTAGAAGAGTACTCACAACTTGCCTTTCGATGTGTGTGTGTGTATTTAAAACAGTAACAACGAGTGAAAATGTATCAAATATTTATGTTTGACATTCTACGCTATAAAAACAAATAACAGTGATAGCACCGCAACGATAAACTGCAACGATTCCTCATAGTTAGCAGATTTTAGAACAAAATATGCATTACTTTATCACAAAAAAAAAAAAAAAAAAAAAAAAAAAACCACTGGTTTTAGAGTGTGTGTAAACATCTATATTAATTAGTGTGTGTAAATATCTATATTAAATATTAAACTAAGTGGTTGGTGCTATTTTCTAATAGATGATGCGACTAGTATTATTATCAAATGAATTAGTCTGCCATATCTATGATCATAACTATCTAACTCCATGTGTCATTTGGCTAAAGTGTAACATACAAAGTTTCTACACCGCCCTTCCCTCCTTCCACAAAAATCGGTGATACGCCGGCTTATAGAAGTATTGAGTTAATGATACTTGTAAAGTAGCTTTGCTTTGAACGCGTTGAATTTTGTATCGAATTTTTATGTAATCTTACGAGGAACTTACACCAGTTAAGTGAACTTGTCAGCACTGTTTTAAGTGATTTAAAGGAGGTGATATTGATATGGAAGATCTGGCCAGCGGAAAAAAATCATTAGGTGTTGAAATCTTTTGCTGGAAATCGTTACTGATAAATATTATCCACTTCAACTGTTGTTTTTAGAACGAAGCATTGAAAGAAAAATGGCCGGAATATAACAAAAAACACGACAAAGCGACTTTTTAACATAAAAGTTCTCGACCACATGTTGCGGAGCAATGAAAAAATTATTTGCAAACGCTTTAATGGAAATCCTGCCTCCTTCTTTATATTTTCCAGACATTGCTGCGACTGATTACCACTTGTTTCGATTAATGCCGCATAACCTGCCTGAGCAGTATTTCCATTCTACTGAAGAAGTCAAAAATTGGCTTGATTCGTTTTTACTCTCTACAGTAGAGTTACACTCTTAACAAGGAATTTGTTTTTTAAAAAAGGAAGAAAGTAATGTTTAGCAATAAACTATATTTTGATTCATGTATTCAGAAATTTTTTTAAACACATGCCTACTAGAAAAAACACACACGAAATAAATTTAATATAATGCGACTATGCATATATATGTATATGCATGCGTGTGTGTGTGTGTGTATTCGAAATAGTAGCAAAGAGTGAAAATTTATCAAATATTTATTTATTTGCTGTTTTACTTCAATAACAATAGTTAATTGTAAAGTAATTTATATGAAAACACTTCTACTCATAAAACAAATTAAATAAATTATTAATTCTGCTGCAATATTTAATGTTGAAAAAGCTTGAAAGACGAAGTTATCCAAATATATCGACGAAGACCAAAATATTCTATTGTTAACAATGGAAGCTAGTTTCACAAATATGGAAAAAAAAAAGAAACTCACAAAACCTACCAAATATATTAATTTGATATTTTAAGGTCACATTTCTAAACACATCACTCAACGTTGGACTTCCTTTTTATTCCCTTAGATTCCTTTTTTTTTTTTTTTTTTTTTTTTTTGTTAAACTCAAAGGCTACAAGGACCTTAAAATTTTTATGTACACACGTATACATAAAATCATATTAAATATGAGAAAAAAAGTTAATATATTTTGCTTTTTATGTGCACACTATATTATGCATCAAACATTCCTTGAATAGCTTTACATAAAGCTTTAACGAAACAAGTGTCAATAAATAAATAAATAAATAAAATGAAGAACATGTCATCTTGTTATGATTCAAAGATAGTTCAAATTACAGAATTTTGAATCCCATTTGAGTTTCCGATTGGAAATCTTTTAAGAATGTAAATCAACTAATGAATACTAATACATTTAAGTATAAAACAGGAAACAAATATAAAAAACACATGAAAAAAATTAAAAAGAGAATAGACAAAAGTCTTTTCAGTAGCGCAATCATTTGTAAATTAAAGACATAAAATATAAAATTGACTGTACACAAATTTTCATGTGCTTTCTATGAAGATATTGTAAATGTTTTTTTTTTTTTTTTATTTACATACGCAAATATATTTTCTTTTGATCTACTTTTGCAATTCTTATCGTTTATTCCTTGATAATGTTGATAATAATGACGATAATAATGATGATGATAATGAAGATGGTGTGTACTAGTGTACATATACTAAGTCTTCGATTTTCTTGCAACTAAACTTCATGGATCCATTGGATTATTTCTGTTTAAGCAGATTTGTGAAAGAATAACAGAGATTTGACTACAACTGATTACGGCTCTTTACATACTAAGAGTTCCTTGCAAATATTTCTTTAAATTGTTTATTGTTTTATATATTACATCTGGTTTACATAGTTAACTGAATTAATTTGTTATTGGAAGTTGTTTGTTTTAACCGAGAATAGTAGATTAATTGAAAAAAAGTTTTAAAATCTTTAATGAAAGGTAATGCTTTTGTTTATTTTCAACATTGTAAATCCTTCAATTGTTTTTTATAAGTCTCTAAACATTGCAAACACTTATTTCCTATTTCCCCTATCAATATTTTACAAAAAAATTTCTATGAAATTCTCATTTCTATTTAGGACTTTGTTAGTTGCACCTATGAAATTTCATTCAGTTTCGGTTGTTATGTTAACTTAGAAACGTTAGATGAATTATAACCCTGCACAATATACTAAAACTTAAATATATTTCCTCTAACGTATGAAAGATTTTAAGTGTTTTGGCTTGTTGAAATAAAGTTTTGTTAATTCTATAAATTCATTCAATGCAATTACTAATAAAAATTTATTCTAGTTTTTAAAATTTAAAAATTTTGTCCAATTATTGCAATTTAGTGAAATTTAACAACTTTCGTTGATTCCGTTTCTTTTCATGCAAGTCGATTTACAAAAGGAGAAGGGATCGAATTCGGTTAGAACATTTTCCAAGTGAGAAAGCTTCGCATTGACTGAATCTCCACCACTGGCATTTTCAAGAAAGTTGTACGACTTCAGAGAAGAATCCTTTGAATTCACGTAATTCGTCATGAGAGACCAGAATTGTAAATCTGATGTATTTGTTTGCAGTGGTGGTTGGTCGATAATCGAATCCAAGAAACTTACACATTTGTCCATTTCATTTTGAAAGTCTTTATTTCCTACAACTGTTTTGGAATCATTTTCAGATTGATTGGCGTCTAGATTTAAAGATAACAAATCTTCGCTGTACTTGCCTGTCAATTTTCCGTTATTTGTTGAACTGATTGACGGCTTAGTCCCCACTTGACTTTCGGTCTCATCATTTAAATTAATTAGCAACGAAGCTTCTTTATTAAGCAAATCGTTTTTTCGATTCAACGCAATCCTGGAACTGAACCCTCTTCCGCATTTCCGGGCGTTTTTTAAATTCGGGAGTTAGATTTTTTTGAAGGTGGAATTCCTCAGTTCCCGATTTATATCGGGGTCAAGCTTCTGACTTTTTAATAGCTCTCGGATATTGTTGCTCAAAACTGAGAGGCAATTTTTCCGGGGCGACATAGTAATCATTCAGCTCTTTTATTATTTCAAACTTGTAGGAATAGCAATTAGGTATATTCTGGGTAGCGTATTTCATGAAGATGGCAAAATGCTTATTCATTTTACAAAATGTCTTGCAATACGGAACAAGATTTTGCGAAAACAGATTGCATCTTGAAAACAGATACAAATCGATCTTTTGCATCACTTCCAGTTTTGCTCTATCGAATCGCACCTTCAGATTCTTTATGTGCTCTTGCACCTTTCGAAATCTCGTTAATTTCTTAGCAACTTCAGGATCTAAGTTTTGAGATTCGTTTTCATCCACATCAAGCCGGATCGATACGATTTCCTACTTCTTTCCATTCTCTGAATAGTCTGCAAGACGTCAACCGTTGCTTTGAATTGAAAAGTTTCTATTTCATAGTACAGCTTCATTATTAGTGTTTTTAGCGAGGATCTTCGATTAGCACCACGAGAAAGACATTTGCCACTAATGGCCATCAGCTTCCCAGCTTTAGTAGTGTCTTTTACGCCATATTCTATCAGAGCTGTTCCTAAAGCATCTTCAGCTTTCATAAGATTTAATAGAGCTTTGTTATACTTCACCAAAATGCCCAGTAAGGCATTAAAGTTAAAATCAGCAGCCTCCAGAAATTCGATCCTTGTATCTAAATCTGAATCGCTCGCTATTAAATGATCATCCTCTCTGTTTCCTAAAGATTTGGTAAAATTTCTTTTTGCCTCCCAATAAGCTTGTTGAATTTTTGTGGCTACAGATGAATTGTCACAAATCGGAGGATTCATTTTTCCGTCCAAATTAATATAATTACTTGGGTTTTTTTTTTCAGAAGTTACAAAACTCAAAAGAATTTTCCTAGATCTACAAATGAAAAGAGCAAATTACTTGGAAATTTGAATAAATTGCAGAGATGAAGTTCAATATGATTCCTTATTTTTAAATATTGATGATGCAAATACTTAAATATATAGATTTTTCTTTTCAAATTACTGAATATGAAGTGTGATTTCATAGTGTTATATCTCCAAACATACACATAAAAGCATATAACATGTAAGCTTTTTGAAACATTAGTTGCCTTTTATTACCAGCAAAACTAAACAGATTTATGAAATAAGAAAACATTCTGACTTCTGTGCAATGATGTTTCAAAAGTGCTTCAAAAATATTTCTGTGATGAAAGAAATTTTACTCTTTAAATGTATCAAGATTTGAATCTTTAAAATTCTTTAAATAATTAATTAACAAAATTTTGTATAATTGAGACAGAGTTCTTCTCATAGGAAAACATCGCGTTACACTGCTTAAAATGACCTTTTTTAATCATTTATTTAGGAATTCTGCACTTTACGGTTCAGCTAATTTATTTGGCGACTTTTTTTCCCTTGCGTTTCTTGCCAAGTCCCCTCTAAACAAATAAAATAATCTTTTGGACATGACATTTGGCGAGGAAAGGCGACTTGGCAAAATCGAAAGTGCAGAATCTCCATTTATTTCTAATATTGAAAATTGTGGTAAAAATGGAATTTAAGCTACGCCCTTAAAATAATTTTGAAAATCATTAAATACTACACATTTAGTAAGCATTAACCAAATTTCTTCCCATTTCTGAATAAGCAAAAGTTATGTTGGATTTGGGCATTATTCATCGAAAAAAATGCGTGGATTTCAACCAAAATGGTATTGAATAAATAATTAATCATAAGGTTAATAATGAGATATAACATATACATAAAATGAAAAATACATGCACTTTAAAAATTATGGTAAAATCACAGAATAGGGGCCGTTGGGACTCGGCGTCAAAAATTCTTTTCACCAATGTCCGCCAAGTAACTGGTTGAAATTTTAAGTGAAGAGAATTGCAAAACGAATAAGAAACATCCCGATTACCATTGGAGACTTATCGCTCAGTTAGAGACACAAAAAGGCGCCAAATCCCAACAGGCCCTATCTTTTGATTTGGCCAAAATTATTTGTCAAAGTTATATAGAAAATAATAGTTAAACTTCAAGTGGAAAATTAATATTTCACAAATTATTGACAGAAAAAGTTGCTTTTTTTTACCGAATAAAAGTCATTCATAGGATGGCAACTGGTCACAGGAGAAAAAAAAAGGACAGATATATCCGTAATAAAAAATAAATTGAAAATATTTTTTTGGCTATAACATAGTAGAAAGTCTTTATTTCAAAAACAAAAATATATATAAATAGAGCATATAAATGGTCACTGTATATCACGCAATAGTAACTTTGACCTGAAGCGTGTGATATTTGTCACGTGTTGGTTGGTGTAAGGAGAACCTTCGTGCTTGAGTATCATTTGTATCGATTTATCGATACTTCGATGCACGCGAGAGATGTATTATGAATAGATTTGAAATAAATCTTGGGAGATATTATGCTCAGATAATGAAGATACATGGAAATGATTGATTAATAAAGATGTGCAATCCATTTTATTCAAGGAGCTAGATTCTCTCATTGAAATAAAAAAAAAAATCAATATTATAAATTTGATTGTATGTAAATCTAAAGCAAATATCTCATTTATTTACAATAGGTTATATGTAAATGAATTAAAAGAATCAAAATTATAATTTTTTGGGATGATTATGTTTCGATAAAAAGTACTTTGAATTGATTAAATCTGTTTTTCAAATTTTACTGTTTAATAAATCTGCTGTTAAAATTACTGAAAACGAATTTTAGACAGGCATTCAGACAATATTTTTAAAATAATATATCGCATTTATTATTTTTATTTATTTACTTTTTCTTCACGTATTGATTTAGTAAATTATTATGAATTTTTATTTTTATTTATAGTAGTTTTGGTATGATGAAACTTCAAATTGCATATTTTACTGATTTTTTTTTTTTTTTTTTTTTTTTTGGTGTAATCCTGTTGCTAGTTTTTTTTGTAAAAAATATAATGCGTAGAACATATTTTTGTTCGGAATTTTTTTGAAATTCCAATTTTTGCAATCTTCGTCATTTTTATTTAATAAATTTGACAATAATGTGAACTTTATCAGATTATTGATTTGATTCGGTTTGTCGCTCTACGGTTGTTTTTTGCACACTTTGGGCTCATTAGTTCGGAACCTACAGTTTAACGTGGATTCCGAACCGCTAACAAGCATCCATGCCACCGCCAGGAGTTTAACCCGAAGCCTGTGGTACCATATTATATTACTGAAGACTTGGTAATAAGGATGAACAATTGCAATTTAGTTAGAAAACATTAAATAAAATACAAAATGTTACTTTTCTTATCGAAAAAAAGCTGAAATGTGTTTCATGTTTTGCTTTTTATTTGAAAAGTTTTTATCTAAAATTACATAAATTAGCAACCTCATTTGAAATATACACTGAAGTGACAAAAGTCATGGGATAGCAATATGCAAATTTTCAGATGGCAGTAGCATCGCGTAGAACAGGTATAAATGCGCAGTGCTTTCGCAGAGCTTTCATTTCTGTTCAAGTTATTCATGTGAAAGGTTTTGACATGATGATGACCGCACGACGGGAATTAACAGACTTTGAACGCGGAATGTTAGTTGGAGCTAGACGCATGGGCCATGCCATTTCGGAAATCGTTAGGGAATTCAACATTCCCAGATCCACTGTGTCAAGAGTGTGCCGAGAGTATCAAATTCCAGGAATAACATCCCACCATGGACAGCGCAGTGGTCGACCGCCTGCACTTAACGACCGAGACCGGCGATGTCTGCAAAGAGTCGTAAATTCTAACAGACAAGCAACACTGCGTCAAATAACCGCAGAAATCAATGTGGGACGTACAAGGGACTTGTCTGTTAGAGCTGTGCGGAGAAATTTGGCTTTCTTGGGCTATTCCAGCAGAAGACCGACTCGAGTGCCTTTACTGACAGAACGTTACTGACAGAACGTGCGACTCTCGTGGGCACGTGAGCATATCGGTTGGTCCCTAGATGAATGGAAAACCGTGGCCTGGTCCGATGAGTCACGATTTCAGTTGGTAAGAGCTGATGGTAGGGTTCGAGTGTGGCGCAGACCCACGAAGCCATGGACCCAAACTGTCAGCAAGGCACTGTTCAAGCTGGTGGTGGCTCCGTAATGGTGTGGCTGTTTTTTCATGGCATGGACTTGGTCCTCTGGTGCGACTGGACCGAACATTGACTGGAAATGCTTATGTTCAGCTACTTGGAGATCACTTGCAGCCATTCATGGACTTCATGTACCCAAACAACGATGGGATTTTTATGGATGACAATGCGCCATGTCACCGGGCCACAACTATTCGCGATTGGTTTGAAGAACATTCTGGACAATTCCAACGAATGATCTGGCCACCTAGATCGCCCGACATGAATCCCATCGAGCATTTATGGGACATCATCGAGAGGTCTGTTCGTGCCCAAAATCCTGCACCATCAACGCTTTCACAATTATGGACGTCTATCGAGACAGCATGGCTCAATATTCCTGCAGAAGACTTCCAACGACTTGTTGAGTCCATGCCACGTCGAGTTGCTGCACTTCGCCGGGCGAAAGGAGGGCCGACACGATATTAAGAGGTATCCCATGACTTTTGTCACTTCATTGTAAATCACCTGCATTTCAAAAGTTTAGTCTAATTTATAAATTAAACTTATTACAATATAACACCGCTATATCGTGTTATCCAGAGATAACTATTAATTTCTGATATAGGCTAGCCGAGTTATTTGGAAGACAAGTCGATTAAAGAATAAAAACAATCTCTAGTGCTGTAACATATTAAAAATGTTACAGTTAAAAAAAAAAAAGACTATTAAAGGTTAAAATGAATTATTAAAAATAAAGTTACAGCACTGAGTTAAATGCTGTATATACAATTTTAGTAACTGGATTTCATTTTCATATATTTTTCAGAATTTTTATTTTTAAAAATAAACTTATAGCGGCACAAGAAAAAAAGGAGAAAAGTATTTTTAAAATAAATATTAATTGTCAATAGCTCATCTTATGTACTAAATGCATTCAAAAACTAATGATGATGTTGAAAAATATTATCATTTGGTGACTCAGCTATTTTTCTATCTAATATATCTATGCTGATTATATAAAGATCTAATTGCAGATGCAAATGTTTAAATTAGCAATAATTTGGCAATCTATGTTAGAGACAAATAATTCGACTTCCGGTTTTTTTATGTAAATTATTTTAATAAAAGCTAAACCTCCCATTTCTAATTTAAATACAAAATGAATGCTGCTAGAGTATAAAATAAGTAGAATAGAAAATAATAATACATTTTAAGAAATAATAACAAAGTGTAATAAATAATAATAGAGTAAATAATAATAGAGTATTGTAACCGTGCTTCCCACACACTAACAAAAGCGCCCTCTGTGGCGTTCAGGAGAATTGGTCAGTAGTTCTCGAGACTCTCACCATAGAGAAAGTACGCAACTACGCGCTTCTGATGAGAAAAGTTTAGTTTACAGTTTCTCACCCTAGAGGAAATATATTTAGGGCATCCCTGTGCATTAGTTGGCCTATAGACTCTCACCCGGAGAGGAAGTATATTTCGCTGCATCTTGCTCGTAGCCGAGTTTCGGGTTTTCGGTTTGGAAGTGGAGTCCTTCCTTGAATCTATAAATGTGTTAAATATTGTATGTCTCTAACGGAATGTGTGTAATGTTTTTGCGTGTGTCAATAAAGCTGTGAGTTCTCCAACCTGTACTTGAAATATCTCAACCCAATCACACTCAGTTGCAATCTGGTTCTCCCAACCTGCACATTACAGAACGAATAAAAATAAAAATTTTCATTAGTTGCAATTAAAAATATTTCATGCATTGTGTACTTTACAAAATCGTTATTCACTACAAGTGGCATAGTGTCCTTCTTTATGACAGCCACATGCAATCATAAGCATAATGCAAGTTACTATTGGGTATAAGTTATGAAGAGCGGGTGGAATTCCACGATAATTTGGTAAATCTTTCATCATTGAGTCATATCTTATAAGATTAAGGTTTATTAAATGCTTAGAAAGGGAATACATCCATGCCGAAATTTGCTGCTACTGATCACACCTATGTATTCGCAAACGAAAATAAATTATTGGAAACGAAAACAAAAACCTCCATAACATAAATATTGAGAAAATCTTCTCATTTAATCTCTATAAATACATTGCGAATAAAAACTATTATAGTAGTGGTAGGCACGCATAAGTCAATGACAGCCGCATTCCGGTTTCTCATATAAATAGCCACACCATAGTACATAGAGAAATAATACAAATACATAGAGAAAAGGCTCAAGTAGAGATGCGTCATCAACTGTAATACGAAAAGGATGGAGATGTTGATTTCAACATTCTGTTCCTTCCGAAGATGAAAACCTTTTCTTTAGTACTATTTTATAGATATTAACCGATATTGTATTAACAGAGTTTCAATGAACTTATGCATTTTTACTTTGGTAAATTAAGAAAAATCAGAATAGACATTCAAAGAAAATGTTCACAAATGAGTAAATGTTATTAAAACAACATTTATAACGACAAAAAATTAAAATTAAATTAAATTAAAATTAAAAGATTAGCTTGAATGAAAAAAAAAATTTTTTTTACCATTAATCGATTTATCCTTAAAAACATCATCATCATCATCAAAAATAAAAAAAAAAAAAAAAAGATACTAATCTCGATACTCAAAATAATTGACATCTGTACAAAGAAAAGAAAATGGTTTTTAACTAATGTAGTTTCAAAATGTTTAATTTTATTTTACGGTTGATTTTATTTCCAAAGTTATAGTTTTATTTAATTAAAAAAGACTGATTAGAATTTTATTGTATTTTTTAGTGATGTGCAAAACAAAAAATTATAAACCCTATTAAAAAAGGAATGGATCTCTGAGTGATACAGTTTTTATATTATTAAACATTTTCTAATTCATTTACCATAAAAAAATGTTAATAATCACAAATAGTAAGAAAACAAAACAACATTCTGAGGTCAAATCGCAAAATAGGGGCCGTTGGGATTTGGTGCCTTTTTGTGGTGACATCTGAGTGATAAGTCGACAAATGTGATAAGCCGGGTTTCTTATACTGTTTGCTATTTACTTCACTTACAGTTGCAACTCATTACTTGGCGGACTTTGGCGAAAAGAAATTTTGACGCCAATTGCCCCTGTTCTGCAATTTTACCCATTATGATAAGAGCTGCTGATTCTTTTTAGAAACTCTTCCTAAGAATCAGCAGCTCTTATCAGAATTACAGTTACTTATTTAATTTTACAATGAAAGAGTCCATTCTTTTTATTTAATTTAAATTAACTAATAATAATTTTAACTTAGTTTCTGGTTAAACTCCAAATAAAATAATAATAAATTCAGAGAAAAAAATTTGAGCACACACGCATACGATGATTAATCTTTAGACGTCTTTTTTTGATTACCCTATTATGTGAACTTTTGGATGGTTTATTTTATAGTAAAAATATTTATTATATGTGTATTATTTTATTATATTAGCTTAATATAAAAAGGTTGTATTTTTACTTTAGATGATGTCTTCTTAACATTACATATTTCACATCACAACATAACACATTAAAATTTAACTTAGATAAACTTTCAATAAAATAAACGGTAAAATTACAGTTTAGAAGACAAGGGTTTGATTGATAATTTTTGTCGCCAAATTAGCACCAAAAATACGTCTCGTGTTTCTAGCTGAAGTACAATCCTGTCACGAACGAAGCTTGTTTTCGTGAAGCAGAATTTCAAGAAAAACGGAAATAACTAATATTTGTAATGGATTACAACTGGATAAAATGGAACAATTAGAAACACAAAAAAAAGTAGCAAATGGGGAAAAAAATTATTAGAAGAGCCAAAGAAGTTCCATATGAAAGATAATTAATTGTCATTAAATTTTATCCTTGGTTAAATTAAATTACCTTAAATTACCATTATATTTATGCCTTATTTACCCCTGATCTGAAAGCATGATGAATGGACGTCAGATGATGATGATAACCACTAGGGTTTTTATACGTCTTTTATGTCCCGTAATAATGCTAGAAAAAGAGCTTCTGGAGACACTTTTCCATTTACCCTTCACCACAAGAACTTCGCCAGATAGCGGCTAAATTGATCGATCACATATTGAGTTCCGTTCAAACCAAATCAAGGGTTTTATCTTGGTATTTCAAATCTCTGAAGAAATCTCAATTGTAGCACCCGGCCGGGCACAGTTAGTAATGCTGGTCTTGTCCCAAAGTAAACTTCATTTCCATCAGATATCGAGTTGAATAATTTCGGTTAGGACACAAGACAATAACAGGAATTAAACCTACTGAATTTTAAACTTTCAGCGTTTACTTTTTAAATCATTGATTTGAAATTGTATCCATTTTCTTATATGATTAAGTTTAAAAAGTGTCATTGTTATGTTACTATGTATACTCTTTTGAAAAAGTATTATAAATAATCAGTTACAAATAAATTTTTACAAGTTATTGATGAGAAAAAAAAAAAAACTAAATAAATAAATAAATATAAGTATTAAATAAATGAACGTTATTAATAATAATGAAAAAAATAATCAAGAGTCATCAATCCTGGCATGCAATAAAGTTGAAAAGTCGAAGTCCAGTGGAAAAGTGGTTTTAAAGCGTTTACATAAGGTACTTTAGATGAAAAAATTAGGATTTTTTTATTGGAAAAAAGATTTTGCTGTTGGCAAAGTTGTCCAATTAACCAAGCCAAAAAAACTTAGCAACCCCCTCCCCCATTTGACAAATTTCTCTCACATGTAACAATAAAATTATGTAATCTTTAAACTTAGATGCCTTTTCTACTTCACAATTAAAATAGAAAAATACGACAAAAGACTTATAACTTCACAATGCTTTAAGTGCAATTTATTCCACCACAATTCAGTAACCGTGGATTCAAGGCGCATAGAATAAAATGCCGAAAAGAACGCTCTCATAAGAAGTGCAGTATCAAAGAGAGAATAGAGACTCCGACCTGTGTTAATTGTGGTAGCATTGTTAATTTGGCAGCCTGGAGGAATTACCCCAAATTTCTTAAGATTAATATTAGCTCAAATAGAAGAGCTACTATTCCAAAACATCCCAAATAGGCAAGTTACTCCTAATTTTGGCTGTGTATCTGAGTTAAGGGTTTCGCAACCAGCCTCTAGTCCTACTCATGTTCCTTAAAACCAACTTTGATTTATTACTTAGCATTCAACTCTTCCAAAAATCTATGTTTATCATGAAAGACTTTATCTTTCTTTTCACTAACATGGATGGCGTTGATGGTCTATTCAATAAATTAAACACTACTGAAAAAAAAAGCAAATAATCTCCAGGCATGTATAAATGTTTTCGTTTCTCAAACCATCAGAATACTCCATAATGGCTCCGTTCATTGAAATATGAAACTACAATCTTCAATTTATTTTCTTTTATTCTCAAATTAACTTGATCCTCTATGTTTATTCTTAAAGTTTTTGTTTATTTTCATATTCTTAATGTATGTACTCTAATATTCTTAATAGGTGAAAAAAAAAAAGCTCGAAATTTTTATTTCTAATTTTTCTCTCTACACTAACGGCACTAGACTAAATACCATGTTGAACATAAAGCTCACTGCGCGACAAAGATTCTGCGTGAATACCTTAACTAGAAACGAATTTCCAGCGGCGAAAACGCGGATAATCATATTTGGCAATATATCGCCCATTTGGCAAGAAAAGAAGTAGCCAAATTTCTTTGTTCTCTAAACTGTGATTCGGCCAAATAATTATTGTGTATTTAAAAATGACAATTTCTAAAAACTAATGTATAATTTATTAATGATTACAATGTGTTTTTATATTGACCCCTTCATTGATATCAACTTTAAGGGGTAAAGAAACAACTTTATGCTTCTTTACATTTCTATTTTTAAAGTAATAAATCGATATTTCAAAAATTAATATTTTCATGTTATAAATGACAATATGTTTCGATTTTTTAACAAATGATTGTAAAATATATCAAGTGGCGTTCATACAAAAGTATACTTTCGATAATTATGAAATAAAATAAAATTCATATATTAAAAATTACTTTTCATATAGCATTGATAAAAGTAATTTTTGTGTATCACTGCAATGTGATTGGAGAATTTATATTAAGATTGAAGCTGATTGTTGAGAAATATAAAACGAATATGTCTCATTATACCATACATCGATGTAATGAAGTTCTGGTACTTAACAACTAATTATATATTCGTTTTTGATTGACTTTAACACCTGTTATGATTACCTAACTAAACCTGTTACGAAAGCATCATCGAATAATTATATTCTATAAATAAAATTTAATGCTGGGATAAAAAGCGAACAGAAAAATATTTACCTTTATTCTATTAATGAAAGATAAATTATTAATATTCATTCTTCTTTATAAATGTATAAATGTCAAAAATATTAATATGAATGCTTATTATATTTTTAAAAGCATTAAACGTTATAAAAAATACTTTGACGATAGCTCACGATATATCGTGAGCTATCGTCAAAGTATTTTTTTATAAAACTCAAAACTTCTAAATTCTCAAAAGTAGAAGCATTTTTTAATTTTAATAAAAATAATGCATAAATTCCATAAAAGAAGAACTTTTGTGGAATATTGAATATTTATTTATTTATTTTAATATTTATATGACAATATTGCATAAAATTATTTCTAATTTCTTGAACTATACTTATATCATTGACAATATCAAAATGCTAACATTTATTATAGCAAAACGCTTTTTATTGAATTTTACAAAGATACAATTCATTAATAAGGTTTAACTCTTTTAACTGTGACCATATTAAATGACGTTAAATACTCTATAGCAAATACGCATGTATTAAATGATTAATGATAGATTCTGTGTTTCTCTTTTACTTTCAGTTTGCTTTGAAGGTCAGGAAGTGGATATTAATAATCGAATCAATGTCGTTTCCTATCAAACAGGAAAAACTACATGTTGGATAATTACAACGCTGTTAACATAGGTTAGCCTGTTAAATTGTTTGAGCTATTTAAAAATAGTCATCCTTAAAATGCAAGAGTTCTTACAATTTATAAATTTATTATATTAAGAATTTAGATTCGCTAGTTCAAGATATACTGAAGATTGCTTAAATAAGAGTTATTTATGTAATGTTTATGTTATAATCTACATATTGTAAATTAAATTAAATTCACGTACTGTATTCAGAAAATATATATATAATAACAATAAATCCTCGTTATATCGCATTTTCTGATGTTAGGTGCATTTATTATATATATATATATATATATATATATATATATATTAAACGCACTGAAATAAAATAGTTATGATACGTCATAAATATTTAATTTCAGAAAACAGATAGTTTATATATATATATCTGTTTTCGAATTTTTTATGAATTTAATTCAGAAAATAGTCTATGTTAAAACATTTATAAGAAATAATTTTGAATAAAATTCGTTTCGTATATGTCGTTTACGTTTTCGTATATTCGTTTTGTATATTCGTCGTTAATGTGGAGGATGTATTAGATTAGATAAAAAATTAATAAAAGAAATAATGCAAGAAATTAAATTTGAAAATACATAAACAGGACTCAAAATAAAAATTTAAAAGTCATAACTATTTGCAAATTTTTGTTGGTTTTGCAAAAATTTAATGAAAAGGAGGTCTCTCTCTGTCTCTCTATATATATATATATTGTTATTATATAGTGTTATATATGTTATTATATATTTATTATATAGTGTTATTATATTGTTATTATATAGTATTTTGAGTTCAATAATAAATAATTTAAATAATAGAATAAACAATCAAGATATATAAAAATTACAATTAAAATAACGAAAATTTTTGTTTTTTTTAAAAGCCATTAAAAAATGTAAAAGATGCAATAGTAGCAAACTTATAGATATTTGGAAAGTTATAAAAATTATCTGATGAAAACAGTTATTTATTTTGCATTAAAATCATTATTTTATATATTTAAAAAAAACCTTACCAGCAAATAGTGTCAATCCAAATAAATCTTCGTACCAAAATACGCTGCTGAATAAAGCAAATTAAATAAAAATAATTAGATTTAATAAAATCAGTAAACGTAAATTAATAAACTAAAATTAACTATAATTAAATTACTAATAACAGCAAATAATTATAAATTAATAACGAAATTTAAAAAGTTCATGTTCTCTTAAAAAATATCCGGGAACTTTTGCGACGAGATATCCGAAAACAATTCACAGAGGAAAAACAAGCCGCAATTCAGAAAAAAATACACTTTTATATCTCGAAGTTCGAAAATCACGACAGTGACGTCACTTTTATGATGTCACGGAAGTGAACTTTCTCCTGATTGGTCGGCTCACGGTTAAAAGAGTAAAAATACCATGTATAACTATTTTGCCGCTTTTACAAAATCGTGTAATGTTTGTCGGACATAAAAAACTGCAGCTATTGTTTCATTTTCACGCATTTACAAAAGAAAAATCATCATCAAAAGGAATGAAATTTTTTTTTGTTACGTAAAAAGAAGTTATTAAAAAATTAATGTATTCGGAAGAGGGTTTATTCTTAAATTACAAATAGTTGTTCCGTTTAACATTGATAAATTGAAATCATGATTTTGGGAGACTTTAAAGTAATTTTAAGATTAATTTAAGTTATTTTAAAATGTTCAATGTAAAAAATAATAGAAATTTGTAATTTTGGAAAAAAATTTTTTTATACTTTTTAATAATATTCTCAAATTTCAGCATAAGCAAAAATATCCTTTAAAAATGTAAGTTAAAAATACAAATAAATTAATTAATATAACACAGCTCTTTAATATTTCTGATAATATAAATTTTTAAAATGATTTTTAAAGAACAAAATATTTTTCTTAAACTCTTTTTTTTTTCCAGATACCCATGTCCGTTGGACATTGAATTAAAAAATCGTATATAATGAACTGTTTTAAAAATATATTTTTTGAAATATTATGTATTATGGATTCGTATCTTTAATACTTAAATACACATGAGATTACAAAATAGACAATTATATAAATTTGAGATATTATATAACTTAATACATATGAGATATTTTTCCATTTAACATGGAATAAAAAAATTATAAATAATGAACTGTTTGAAAAATATTTTTTTAAATATTATATATTATTTATTCGTATTCTCTAATACATAAATACCTATGAGATATTTGCTTCCATTTAACATATAATAAAAAAATTAATAAATAATGAACTGTTTTAAAAATATATATCTTTGAAATATATAGTATTATTGATTTCTTATTCCTTAATACATAAATAAATGTGAGATTACATATAGATATTCATAAACATATGAGATATTATATACTTTAATGCATAGAAGATATTTGCTTCCATTTAACATTCATTAAAAAAAAAAAAAAATCATAAATAAGGAACTGTTTTGAAAAAATATATTTTGAAATATAATATCATATTATTGATTCGTATTCTTTAATGTATAAATACCAAGAAAAGAAATAGTTACATTTGAATAAAATTATTTAATTATTTTAATCAATAATATAATGAATTTATTATTATAAATTCTGGGTCAAAAATTTCTGTTATATTTAAAATTGTACTGTTAGACTATTTATACGTCTAGAAAATTAACTAATAGAACTATATCTTTTATAATTTTCGATATTATAAAAATATAGATATAATAACGGAGGGATTTAGATTATCTATTTTGTGTTCTCTCATTTTGGTATTATTTTCTTTCCTAGTTGATACCCAGTTGTTGTTGTCGTATCCTTCATGGAAGGAGGGGAAGAGTTTACAGCTTCACCACCATAGGTGTGACTTCTGCTCCGTGTCGCTGAAGAAGGAGGGCAGTGTCTACCGGGGAGATTTTTAGGGGGAACTATGCCATATTTGCGTATCATATGGGAGAAAAATTCGGAAAAACACCCCTCCAGGTAGGCGGCCTGGTGGCCATCGGCTAACGCTCTAGCCTTTGGTGCCACATGCTTCAGGTTCGAATCCTGGCGGTGACATGGATGTTTGTTAACGGTTTGGAATCCACTTTGAGACTCTAGGTCCACCGATGACCATAGTGCAACAAATTAAACCAAAACCCTTCAGGTAGTCCTACGAACGAGGCTAAGACGCTGAACATCACAAACGTCGTCGAGTCTCCTCGTTTTTGAAACAGTGTCTATAACAAAGCCACCAGTGAATTGGACTTCAGGAGAACTGAACCAGTGGCACATTTTGCCACTGAATCTCGAGTCAGAAGTTGATACTTTTAATAAGGCATAATAGAAATAATTGAACAAGTTAACATATTAATATTAGGAAGTTTACCACTTTTTTTTCTAACCATTGGAAAAATTCCTACAAAATATATATTTTTGAAATATTAACTATTATTTATGAATCAAATTAAGTTTAATAAAATTTTATAATGAATCATTATATAATAAATTTTATACTTAAACTAATTTTATAAACATAGACTTACAAAAATAAAATTAGAAATGTTTTATTAGATCAAAATTTTGACAAAATTGTATAATTCATATCTAATCCATATTTACTGTGATTTTTGCAAAATATAATGTGGAAAGCAGCTATTCATATGCCATCCAGATGTTAAATACGAATAACTGAGAAAAAAAATTCAAGATTAGATGATTTCGCATTTAAAATGGTAATTTCTTTCTATGTCCAACGTGTTTGACTTTCGAAAACTGTTGTAGGGCAACAACGAAAGTTGAGCAACTTAAATTGAGAAATCTATTATCTGTTGTTTAGATTCAATTTTACATTGTCAAACAACAATGACTAATTGCACGTGTTGATTAAAACATAATTTTAAAACTAGCAAAAAAAAAAAAATCTACGAATTTATTAGAACAATAATAATTACAAAACCACATTACATTACTTACATGTATATTGCATAAATCCAATCATTCTTCATTTATAATTCAGAAATTATTTGTTTTTAAAAATATGAGCCTTTTTTTAAATTTCAGTTTCAACGAATGAACAATAATGAAATAAAGCACATTGCGATTTATACATAAAAAAAAAGTTTAAAAAAAATGAATTAATTTGTTAAGAAACATACTGCCTGCATCTTCTAATATCCATGTTAATTAAGACTCTATTTGATCATAAGCTGAAAAAATATTTATTTTTTTCAAATTTAAATAGCTATAAATACATAAAAAGTAGAAAAAAATGTATTTAATTAAAGTATTAACTTCTGCACTTATTTTAAAAATCTAGATCTATAGAAATAGTTAAATTACAAATGTGTTTTATTGTGATAAGGATTTCATTTAAAGTTAAAATCATTTTGTTTGTAGTGTTTGCTGTTGTTTTCAAAAGGTGGGGATCTTTGACATAAAGTCATTCGCTACTAGGACAGCAGATAAGAAGTAAATTCAACACAGTTCAAGGTTCACCACGAAAGATCTGCTACACTGCACCATATTTTGTTACTTTAACAGTACTTTCTTCCCACTAGCAAAAGAGCCCTCTGTGGCGTTTAGGAGAAATGGTCAGTTGGACTCGAGACTTTCGCATTTTGAGGAAGTATAGCGCAACCTGCACTCTCGTTAAGAAACGTTTAGTTTATAGTCTCCCATCCTGAGAAAATATATTTCGAGCATCCAAGTAAAGAATCGGACTTTCGGGTAAGAAGTGAAATCCTTCGATGAATATATAATTATATGCCTTTAAATGTGGTAAATATTGCATGACTCTAATTTTATATGTGTGGTGTTGTGCGTATGTGTCTATAAAGCTGTGAGTTACCCAACCTGTGTCTCAAATAACTCAGTTCACCTCAAATAACTCAATCCATGTCTCAAATATTTAAATCTTCCACACCCAGTTAAAACCTAGTTGCCCAACCTGCACATTACAATACTAAAATTTTCAAAATATTCAAACGAAAAAAAAAATATATATAATATGAAACGTAAAAAAAATAAATAATCAGTTCTAAATAATAATTAAAAGTGTAATAATTCTGAATTAAATCAATCATTAATGTTTTAAATAACATTGCAGTAAAAATAGCAAAAGTAAGGGGAAAATTTTTTCTCGAAAATATGTAAGAGATTTATAAAAAATAAAATATGTATTTTGGAAGAACATTAATGTCCTATTCTAGTAAATGTATTCTGAAAACATTCAATAGGCACTAAAAGTTATTTTTCGATAAACAAATTTTAAAACTTACTTTTTTTCCATAATTCAAATTAGGCAGTTTAAGAGATAAATTAGGTATTTTCGAAAATTTATTATTGGAAAACTTCATAAAAATGGTTTTCGTGATAAAATATGCTTCGAAGTATTGCATTGAAGCCAGAAGGAACTAAAGACATTTCATATTAAATAATAGAACATAGCATAATTTGGCAGGCCAGAAAATTTTTCTGTTGAACTGCAAAAAAAAAAAAAAAAGGATGTGAATTCCTAAAAGTTCAAAAATTATGATGGCAAATAGGAATGCATCGTAACACTCTAAATAATAGTGCACATGCAAAGTTGTAACTGCTACATATTTTTCATTTTTACTATCAAAGGACCTCAGGTCAAAACGGCTAGTTTTTAAAAAAACAATATAAGAAAATATTATTTCTGAATAAAAGACATATCAGCCATTACTTTTCATATTTATATGATGAAATACAGTTCCTAATAATTATTTTTGCCAACTCATATAATTAATTTTATGCCAATTGATTCAATGTGATCGTTGTTCAATTGTTGGTGATGGTGATGGTTGGTTGGTTCAGCTGTTGGTGGCTAATGATAGTTGGTTCAGGTTGTTGGTGACCGATGATGGTTCGTTCAAGTTGTTGGTGATTGCGATGGTTGGTTCAAGTTATTGATACTTTTTTTTGTTACTTTTAACATGCTTAACCATCTGATTGGTGGGTTTGTAGTAACGAGTGCAGAATATCATAGGTGCGCTCAAGTTCTGAAAATCGAGCTGACTAGTAGAAGCTTTTTTTTATTTTTATTTTCTCCCTTATGGCAAAAAATACACTGCAGTTATCCAGAAATGGCAGTCGTGGTTGTATTAATAATACTGTCAGCTACTTTTTTGTGGGAGTTTATCATCAAGAAACATAATGGAATTTGGGAGAAAAATGTGCTTTGCCTATTCATGGTAAAACGTGGAGGTAAACAAAATTCATTGGCGCCACTCAAGATATGTTATATTTGCTTAGAACTTATAAATAAAAATATCAAAGAGAATTTATTTTCCCATTTGTTATTTTTAGTATCGTAAGAAAACAGAACAAATAATACGCTATTTTTGCAGTATCGATGTAAATAGATACAATTTTAAGACTAAAAAGTTATTTCATACCCGAATCTGAATCTGCAACTTTGTTTCTAGTTCTTTTATGATGAAGATATTCCGGTTCCATATCTATCTGCGCCATTCAAAGATTTTTTTTAACAAACAGCAGCTACTCTGAGTGTGAAGAGAATGTTGATGAATTTGAAATTTACGAAAACGGTTCGGTGTTTTGAACGAAGATGTTTTTGTTTGGTTCTAACATAAAATTAGTATACCTTCAAGATCATAAATTTGAAATTTTAACGAATTGAAATGAAAAGAATGCAAGACTGTTTAGACTGCATATAATGAAATTGCTTTGAAATTCCTTTGAAACCAGAAATTACGAAAATTAGTTAAAATTATGTAATTTTTGTAAGAATTTAGGTGTAATACGAGTAGGAATTTTCATTTTTACACCTGAATCACACTAAAAATCTTGAATCTGTGAACAAGAATCAGCTCAGCGTTTTGATCAAGATATTAAGGAGGTAAAATAATACCAAGGTCGTTGGAATGTCAATAAAATGAGAAATAATGGCCCATTGAGAATTATGGAAGCACAGCTTAAATTTAACCAACAAAAGGTAAGGAAAATACAAACTTGTAAATGCATTTTAGGACCTGATGGCCCAGTGACTGCCTCACAGTGCAACAGGTTTCGATTACAATCAATCTGTCCCGGCCTGTCATGGATGTTTGTAGTGGTTCGAATCCACTTTAAACCGTAGGTTCCTCGCAAATATGATTGTAGAGCGTAAGGGGCTGACAACCCTACCCCGTAAAAAAAGAAAACATCTCACGTTTCGGAACCTGCCAGTAAGCAGACGGCCTTGGCCCACCATGGGGCTATTGCGCCATTGAAGAAGAAGAAATGCATTTTAACTTTAGTTTTACACATCTCTTTCACTTTACTGCAATGGAATTAACATTATAAAAGCCAAAAAGTAATGGAGTTTGTCAAAAAACAGTGCGTGATTGGATAAAAATGACTTAAATAATTATAATAAGCATCTCAAAATATGTAAGAAACACGTTAAATCATGAAAACGGTTTAAATAAAAAATAATTTTTTGGTTGGCCTATGTTACCTAAATACGGACAAAAAGCCACCAAACCAAAGTAATATATATGTATTACTATTCGGTTTTCTTTACATAATCAAACTCTGATTTAAAACATTTGACATTGGATTAAATAAATATGTTATAAAGATTGATAATAAAGGGATTTACAAACAATAGTTTCAGACATTCAAGACTGTTGTGTAATTGAAATATTATTAATGCGTCTCTCTTTCAATATATACTTGTGTGTGAAGTTGATGATATGCTTTTCAGAATATAATGCATTACAGTATGTAGGCATTAAATTGCTTTGTCTTCCAATCTTTGTCCTTCGTGAATTTTCGTTTTGTCTTCTAAGATGAAGCATTTTGTTCTTTTACGCATCATAAAAGTTACAAAACATTACGGAAACGGTAATAAATTTCCTATACAGGAAATAGCAAAATATATTGAAGATGACAAAAATTCTTTATATTGTAAGACATGTTTTATAATGCATGTTTTGAAATGTTTATAAAATGCAAATGTTCAACATAGTTGTAATTATTTTTTACTATCTATGCACTTTAACTACGAAATCCTTGATATTAACATAAAGTCCCTATTAATAAACGTAAATTAGAAATTTAAAATTATTTTCTGCTTTACAAATTAAGCACTTTTGCTTAGTAGAAATGAAAGTTATTACTTATTTAAAACATGTCCAGGTGACATGGTGGATAATTAATTGAGTTTCCGAATTAAAGGGAGCCTGGTTTGAAGCCCGACAAATAAATTAGAACCTGAAAATCCATGTTTATGTAAGGGAAGAGGAGGTAAGGGGAGAAAGGTTGTGAGCTCCAAGACGCCATCTTTCATTCAAAATTTTGGTAGCAAATTGTGGATGAAGTGTACGTAGCTCTCCACTCTCTGTTATGCACGTTGCGCAACAGTGAATTTGTCATGTTTTTGTAGTTCTTGCGAATGACATGGTATTGCTTGTATTATTCCTGACATTGAAATTCCAATACACCCAGCCAATTTTACTTATTAAAAACATGCCTAAAATAAAATGGCGGATAATTGGTTGAGCTTCTGAATTAAGGGAGCCTGGTTTGAAGCCCGACAAATAAATAAAAACCTGAAAATCTATGCTTACGCCAGAGAAGATGAGAAAAAGGAGAAGGGTGAGCCCAGGCTCCCAAGACGCCATTCTTGAAGGTTATTCATTCAAAATTGTGGTAGCAAATTGTGGATGAAGGTGCTTTTGCTTTCCACACTCTCGTTATGCACGTTGCGCAACAGTGAATCTGCCATGTTTCCGCAGTTCTAGCGAATGACTCGGGTCAAAGTGTCGCATTTGACAACATAACAAGATATTTAAAATTATTTTTTGTATTATCCCTTACATTGCAATTCGAATAAACCCGGTCAGTTTTACTCATTAAAAATATTCCCAAAGTGGTATGATGGATAGTTAGTTGAGTATCCGAATTAGGGATCCTGGTCTAAAACCCTTAAAAAAAAAAAAAAAAAAAAAAAAAAACCTGAAAATACATGTTTATATAAAGGGAGACGAAGATAAAGGAGAATGTCGTGGGCTCCAAGACACCATCCTTGAGGTTATTCATTCAAAATTGTGGATGAAGCGTAACTAGCTGTCCACTTTCTGCCTGTTGCTACCTGTGCTGCCCGTGCTATCTGTGCTGCCTGTTGCGCCCGTTGCTACAGTTCTAGCGAAGTTCTAGCGAATGACGGGTCAAAGTGTCAAGTATTCGAAAGTAAAACAAGATATTTAAAATTATTTTTTGTATTATCCCTGACAATGGAATTCCAATACACCCAGTCAATTTTGCTTGAATGTGAATGATGTTCATCAAAACAAGGTCATATCCTTACAAAATTCGCATTCATATGTTTATTATTTTTAATATCATACATTAAGAAAAAATAACAATAAGGAAAATGGGTAATTTACGCTTCATTTGTTAGAAGACAATTAATGTTGTGAAAGATTTTAGAAGGAACAACAACTGATTGCTAAATTGAATTTTTCGCCATAAAATTCGAGACATTTGAAATGTATTTCCACAAAATTAATTAACTTTATGAAGGTTTTTTTCTGAAAATCTCATGCGGTTTAAAAAGCAATTTCTTTTCTGTAATTTAATTTCCAGACTAAGAATATTTTCTACTTAAAAATAAGTGCCAGCCATTTTATAGAGAAAAACAACTTATTCGATTTGGGACGTGTTATATTTAAAATATTTCAGGCAAATTATTTAAAATCTTAAACCTTTAATTCTATACAGATATTATTTCTTAATGCAATTTACCAAAAATAAAAACATTTTAGTTCCCATACCTAGCAAAAAGCCTGACCATATTTGCTAGTTAATGTATGATATGAATAACTTCATATATCTTCTAAAACAGGGATGCCAACACACGGTTTTATCACACTTTTACAAAATATATTTATTTTATAATGGCCAAAATATTGAAAAACCAATGTATTAAAAAAAATACATTATGTGTGCATCCAAAAACTAACTGTCGAAATTATGAGAAAAAATTAATTTTTATTTTTAAAATAATATTCTTGCGAATATTCGGACAGATATCGGCTGTTTTATTATGAGTATATAGTTATGAGTTCGCAGAATAATTAAAATATATTCTGCAAACTCATAATGCACACGCATCTTGGAACATCTTAATATAACAGGTTCTATATTTCACCTTTGAGAAATAGGGCAAAAAGTTGATAGCGTTTTTGGTTTAACTTACACCTGCGAATCGTTTTTATGAAAATGAAATTGACCAAATACAAAACACACTCAAACATAAGAGACGCTAACCTACAACACCCATTACGATGTGCAAATACCTAAATTGAAAAAAATAAGTGAAAGAATAGAGAAGCAAATATCTCACTAGTAAAATAAATATTTTTTAATGATTTTATTTTTAGTCTTATATATTTCTTTACAATGTGCGTTTAGTATCATTATTATTATCTATGCTTACATGTAAGAATAATAGTAAACACAATGATAATAACTCATTATGTTTAAATTTTTCACTGTAAAAAAAAAGTCTATAGTGGGTATAAATCTTATATGGGGATATATAATTTTATATGCGGCCCATGGATTTAAGATGCATTTCTAAAATGGCCCGCAAGATCATTTGGGTTGGCCATCCCTGTTCTAAAATATACGTTTAAATTTGAACAATAGCCAATGAAATAATTCATAAATTATGCATAGTATGCATGAAACAATGTAGTGTTAATTAAAAATCAATTTGCTTCTTATTATCCCATTATAATAATACAACAATTAAAAGAACGTCGATACTAAGACAAAAAACGGAAGATAATCTAGAAAGGCCTTACGTAAATTGTAAGGAATGGAAACATTTTGTTTATTTTCATCTTCTGATATTTTAGCTTCCATTTACTTCTAAAGATACTTGCAGAAAAGGATACTTTTTGCATCCACGGTTACCGTTAAGGAGCTCTTTATCTTTATTATGCTTCTCCCTTATTAAGCCACCATTACCATTCTTTTCATGATAAAAGCGGTTTTACCCGTACTCCGTTATGCAACATGTCCAACAATAAAACACATTCTTCGGAGCACCAGACCTACAGAAGATGATGACAAAGCAGAATGCATAAAAATAATTCTATTCTGTTTGCACTCAAAGAAAAATGGCTTGGATCAGAAATCGTGAGGTACAAAAATATTATTTCTGGACAGTAAAAAAAAAAAAATACCTTTTGTCATAAAGACATAAAAGCTTTTGTATATCTTAACTCAGCAGCAGTTGGAGTCACAATTTTTTGTGTAGTTTTGTGCAAGATGTTTATTTGAGACACGAATATGCATTTAAGTACAAAATGGCTTTTATATATGCTATCTAGGGCATATGTCTCCATTTCTACTTCTAATACAAGAATAGAAACGGAATACAAAATATATATAATTAGAGCAATTGCAAATATCGCCAGTAAAAGGATTTGCAAATGTACGATGTAAAACAAACGTTATTTATACCGGAATACAGTAAAATTTGGGTAGGATGTCATCATAAAATATGCAATCAAAGAAATATTTCGAGTACTTACACTTATTATTCAGTTTGTTTGTAATGAATCGTAGAGACTTATGTTATTTTCATGACATGAAATTTAAAATAATTTTTCTTCTTTAAGATGGCGATGGTCTGAAATGTTCTGGGATAAAATGAGTAATGCGAAATAATAAGTAATAAAATTAGTAATTATAAAAATAAGTAATTAATAATATTAATTACATGAGTAAAAATGCGTAATATATATAATGGTAATAATAAGTAAAGTAGTAAGTATATAATAAGTTATAACTTCATCAGGAGTACTATCTTAAATGTATACTTTTTCTTTTTCTTTTTCATCATCTTCATTAGCCCAACAGCCCCTTTGGGGACAAGACTGTTTTCCTACTGACAGATTATGGGCCGAGAGATGTTTTTTCTTTTCACTGGGTAGGGTTGTCAGCCCTACGCCCAACAGCCATATTAGACTGGGATCTACGGTTTAAAGTGGATTTCGAACCACTACAAACATCCATGACTCAGAAAGCTGTGGCCCGAGCGCTAGAATTGTTCTTTTTTTACTTGAAATAATTTTAAATGAAAAAAAAAAATTAAAATCTAAAGGGCTTCTCACTACAAAATCCATAACGACGAAACAAAAGAACTTAAGGAGATAATATTTTATTTTATACAAAATTAAAAAAAAAAAAAATTTTACGTCCATCACTGGAAATATTTTATTTTACGTAGTAACGTTCTTCTTCATTGGAGCAACTGCCCCATGGTTTGCCTACTGGCAGATTTCGAGACAGGATATGTTTTATTTTTGCAGGGTAGGGTTATCATCTCTACGCCGAACAATCATATTAAACCTGGACCTACTGTTTAACGTGGATTCCGAACCACTACAAACATCTATGCCCCCTCCAGGATTCAAAAGTGAAACCTGTGGTACCAAAGGCGAGAGAGCGCTAGCCAATTGGCAATCAGCAGCTAAGAGAATTGTGAAGAGATAAGACTATTGGGGGTATAAGACTATAAGAGATAAAGACTATGTGGGATAACTAGCATATTTAACTAACATCCTGGACTTTAATCCATTGAGATGGGTTAAAATCCTGGGACGTCCTAAGTTTTGGGATGCTCAAAGGATATGTTTTGCAGCACTTAATATACTCCCACCAACCTTATAGTCTTGGATTTGCCTTGACATAGTAAAGTGTTTTGCTGTTATTTCAGTTAATGAATATCATCATTTTAAACATGTATCGCTGTCATTTCTATATAATATAAGCTGTTACATATGGCCACACTTCATAGTGAAGATTAAACCCAAGTACTACTTTTTTTATTTTACGTGTTTTTCAAGACAGAAAAGTTTATTTATTTTTTTTTTATCCATGTGTCAAGCACTATTTGACTGTTTTTGCCAAATTTTTTAAATTTCAATGAATAAAATTTTAGCAACCACAATTTTTTTTTTTTTAAATTATTGGCATAAAAGGATATGTTTTGCAGCACTTAATATACTCCCACCAACCTTATAGTCTTGGATTTGCCTTGACATAGTAAAGTGTTTTGCTGTTATTTCAGTTAATGAATATCATCATTTAAACATGTATCGCTGTCATTTCTATATAATATAAGCTGTTACATATGGCCACACTTCATAGTGAAGATTAAACCCAAGTACTACTTTTTTTTTTACGTGTTTTTCAAGACAGAAAAGTTTATTTATTTTTTATCCATGTGTCAAGCACTATTTGACTGTTTTTGCCAAATTTTTTAAATTTCAATGAATAAAATTTTAGCAACCACAATTTTTTTATATTTTCTTAAATTATTGGCATAAAAGGTATCTTATTTTTGGCATTTTTGCATCCTTATATTCACACTGTAATAGTTTTTTGTGCCGATTTGTAAGCTGATTAAATAAGGAAAATCAAACAGAAAATAATTTGTGACAGGAATATTAACAACTGGAAGTTACTTGACAGCTGAAACAGCCTGAACAAATGAAAGTAACTTGTGATGGCGGAACAATGCGATTGAAATATTAGATGTATTATTGCTATGAGATTTTGAAAAATGACATAAAAATATTATTAATTTGTAATAAAAGTATGCTCTCGCCCCATATTTACCTTTTCGCGACTAATAGGATTGGATCTCCGTATTTATAAAATTAAGGATTTTTGTAATATTTTATTTCAGGTATTTATTTTACATTTATACGTTATAAGTTAGGGTCAAAAACTACTCAAAATGACAGAAACAAAAAATTAAAATAAAAAATAGAATGGATGCAACTTATTAGGAACATAACCAGTCTGTGCCGCATAAAAATTTATGTGTTTCTTGGTTACTCCTACCACAAATATATAAACATATATCTTTAGTAAAATTGGAAACAATAGATATCTTTCTATCAACATTTTGTTACATCAGAGATTGTTAGACACTCAGTAGATCCAGGTATCCTTATAAATAAAATCCCTCTTCTCACTAAAATAATGAAAAGAATATTTCTGTCCTTGATATTTAATGAGGCGTTGAGAGCCCGGAAGGATCTTCTTGACACCACAAGTGTGTGGAATTAAGATCTTCCTAGGGAGAGAGAGAGCCTGGAAAGTGCCCACTCTCGTTTGCGAGATACGAAAAGCTAATAAAATGTCAGAGAATAGAAGTGGCTGCTTTAATACGTGGCAGCGTTGCGATAAAATACACCCCTAAGCTTTACCGATTATTTTTTTCTTTTTCTGCAAGTTGTAAATCACGCCAGATGCAGAGAAAGCCTCGCAGAACTTGGACCGCACAGCGACAAATAAAGACGTTGCAGCAATTTGTTGTATTCGCTTTAAGTATTCCGTTGTATCTCGAACAGTTTGTCACTCAATTTGAAAGTGAAATATATGAATATTTAATTCCAAATATTAACTTGAAGGTGTCTGGAGCAAAACATGAATCGTATTGCGTTATGTGATTCATTGTCGTCTGACTGATACTCTTGCATTACAATCAGAAATTTTGTCTATGAGAAATTCTTTCCAATATTTGATGTGAATTTAAACTTTCTCAAAATAAAATATAATCTCTTTAATGCAGTATCTTAGTTAAAAAAATACTTTAAATGTATCAAATACAATGTTTTACATAATAAAATGCATATTAAAAGCATTAAACGCAATTTTTTGTTATAATACAATCAGATTTCTACAAAAAATGGTGATTCATCAATCTATTAAATTAATTCGATGATTTGCGCGCCTGATGGCCGAGTGGTACCACAGTTTTTGGTTTCGAGTCCCGGCGGTACTATGGATGTTTGTAGTGGTTCGGAATCCCCTTCAAATCGTAGGTCCCGGTCTAATAAGATTGTAGAGCGTTGCGAGGGGTAGTGTTACTCCGAATCCGTATCTTATCTTCAAGCTACACGCACGCCTTGGGTAATGCTAAGTGAGTAATGTCGATGCAGCCTTTTCTTATGGCATAAAGACAACTGTATATGTATTTTCAGGTGCATTAGACAAAAATATAAAAAATAGAATGGATGAAAGTTAGTAGAAACATAAGTCTGTGTCACATAAAAAAATTATACGCTTCTTAGTTAGTGCTACCACAAATATATATATAGTTAGTGCTACCACAAATATATATATATATATATATATATATAATCGACGTCTCGAAAGTAACAAAATGTTGATAAAAAGATATCCATTCTTTCCTATTCTATATACACTCAAGAGCCAAAACATTATGACCACCTGTCAATAACGAGTTGGCCCACCTTTGGCGCTCAACACAGTTTTAACCCGCCATGCCATGGATAAATACCACTACTTAATACCAGTTAAATACCACTTCCACCTGATCATGTGCCTTCCACGTCATCCAGGCGAGTTCACTGCCAAATGTAGGGGTGGCCATAATGTTTTGGCTCTTGAGTGTATATAGCTTTAGTAAAATTACAAAGAATGGATATCTTTGTATCAACATTTTGTTACTTCAGAGATTGTCTGACACTCAGTAGACGGAAAAGATCCAGGTATTCTTATAAAAAAATCCCTCTTCTCACTTAAATAATGAAAGAATATTTCTGTCCTTGACATTTAGTGAGGCGTTGAGAGCCCAGAAGGATCTTCTTGACACCGCAAGTGCGCGGAATTAAGATCTTCCCGAAGCAAGAGCCTGGAAAGTGCCCACTCTCGTTCTCGAAATACGAAAAGCTAATAAAATGTCAGAGAGAATAGAAATGGCTGCTTTAATACGTGGCAGCGTTGCGACAAAATACACCCCTAAGCTTTATCATTTTTTTTTCTTTTTCTTCAGCAAGTTGTAAATTACGCCAGAAGTAGAGAAAGCCACGCAGAACTTGGGCGGAATAGCGTACAAACAAAGATGATGCAGCCATTTGTTGTATTTACTTTAAGTATTCCGTTGTGTCTGGAACAATTTGTCACTCACTTTGAGAGTGAAATATGTGAATAGTTAATTTCATATATTAACTTGGAGGTGTCTTGAGCAAAACTTGAGTTGCGTTGCATTATGTGATTCATTGTCATCTGACTGATACTCTTGCATTGCGATTAGAAATTTTGCTATGAGAAACTCTTCTATATATTTGAATTCATTCCAATATTTGATGTGACTTGAACTTTCTCGAAATAAAATGTAAGTTCTTTAATGAAGTCTCATACTCAGTCAAAAAATAATTTAAATATATCAAATGCAATGTTTTACATAATATAATGATGTATTTTAAATGCATTAAATACAATGGTTTGTTATAATACAATCATATTTCTACAAAAAATGGGGATTCATTAATTTATTAAATTAATTCGACGATTTGGAGACCTGATGGCCGAGTGTCTGGCCCTCGGCACCACAGGTTTCAGGTTCGAGTGCCAGAGATACGATGGATGTTTCTAAAGGTTGAAATCAACTTTAAACCGAAGGTTCCGTCCTAATAGGATCGTAGAGTGTTGCGAGGGTGGTGTTACTCCGCGTCCGTAGCTTATCTTCAAGCTACAACTACCCCCTGTTTAGTTGTAGTTAAGTGAGTAGCGTAGTAGCAGCTTTTGCTTATGGCATAAAGACAACTGTATGTATTTGTCAGCTGCATTAGAAAAAAATCAAAATTAGAATGGATGAAATTTAGTAGAAACAAAAGTCTGTATCACATAAAATTTTATATGCTCCTTTGTTAGTTTTATCACAAATATATATATATATATAGCTTCAGTAAAATTGGAAACAATAGATATCTTTGTATCAACATTTTCTTACTTTCTAGATTCTCAGACTCTCAGTAGGCGGAAAAAATCCATGTATCCTTATAAAAGAAAATCCCTCTTCGCACAAAAATAATGAAAGAATATGTTTGTCCTTGACATTTAGTGGGGCTTTGAGAGCCCAGAAGGATCTTTTTGACACCACAAGTGCGCGGAATTAAGATCTTCCTGGTGAGAGAGAGAAGAAACAAGAGCCTGGAAAGTGCCCACTCTCGTTTGCGAGATACAAAAGCTAATAAAACGCCAACGACTAGAAGTTCCTACTTTAATACGAGACAGTGTTGCGACAAAATACACCCCTAAGCTTTAGCGGATTGTTTTTTTCCTTTTCTGCAAATTGTAAATCACGCCAGAAGCCACGCAGAACTTGGACCGCACAGCTGCAAACAAAGACGGTGCAGCAATTTGTTGCATTCTCTTTAAGTACTACGTTGTGTCTGGAACAGTTTGTCACTCACTTTGAAAGTGAAATACAGGAATATTTAATTTTATAAGATGCCTTCAGCAAATAATAATAAATAATTTTATAAGATGCATTACAATCAAAATTTTTGTCTATGAAAAACTCTGTTATAAATTTGAATTTTTTTCCAATATCTGATGTGAATTGAATTTCCCTAAATAGAATATAATCTCTTCATATACTTAACATAACAACATACTAAGTAACGTACTGCTAATATACTACTGTGTCCAAAAAGAAAGATAAATTTTCAATTTAAGATTCCCGGAGTCTAAGGAATTTAGTCTTTTTTCGGTTGCTGGCACTGTCCTTGACATCTGTGTGAAATATGACGTCAAAATATTCATTAGTGTTTGAGTTAGGCTTGGCTTTGTGAGACTCTAAAACTGATTCCGGCGATGATGTCCGAATTAATTGAGCAAAGAACTTGCTTTCAATTTTGTTTGCGGAAACGTATAGAATGTTGCAGAAGGCATTCGGTGAGCATTCCTATATCAGAAAGAAATGTTTAGAAGTGGTTGCTTTAATACGTGGCAGCGTTGCAACAAAATATACCCTAAGCTTTACTTTTTTTATTTTTTCTGCAAGTTGTAAATCACGCCAGATGCAGAGAAAGTCAGGCAAAACTTGGACCGCATAGCGACAAACAAAGAATGTGCATCAATTTGTTGCATTCGCTTTAAGTACTCTGTTGCATCTGGGACAGTTTGTTACTCACTTTGAAAGTGAAATATGTGAATATTTAATTTCATATATTAACTTGAAGATGTCTTGAGCGAAATTTGGATGGCATTGCATTATGTGATTCATGGTCATCTGACTGATACTCTTGCATTGCAATCAGAAATTTTTGCTATGAGAAACTCTTCAATAAATGTGAATTCTTTCCACTATTTCATGTGAATTGAATTTTCTCGTATTAAAATATAATCTCTTTAAAAGTAGTCTCTTAACATAAGTCAGTCAAAAAATGCTTTACATGTATCAAAATACAATGTTTTACATAATAAAATCATGTATTTTAAATGCATTAAATACAATGGTTTTGTTATAATAAAATCAGATTTCTACAAAAAAAAATTGTTATTCATCAATTTATTCAATTAATTCGACGATTTCCGCGCCTGATGGCCGAGATACTGGCGCTTGGTACCAGAGGTTTCATGTTCGATTCCCGGCAATACCAGGGCTGTTTGTAGTAGTTCGGAATCCACTTGAAACCGCAGGTTCCAGTCTGATTGATTGTTACTCCGTGTCCATAGCTTATGTTCAAGATATGCGCATCCCCTTGGTAGTTCTAAGTGAGTAACGTGATAACGTATGCAATGGTTTGTTATATAATGTGATAACGTATTATAACAAACCATTGTATTTTAACGTCAGTGCAGCCTTTGCTTATGGCATAAAGACAACTGTCTATGTATTTGCCAGATGCCTTTGGGAAAAAAAATCAAAATTAGAAAGAATGGATGAAATTTATTAGAAACATAAGGCTGTGTCACATAAAAATTTATATGGTTCTTAGTTAGTCCTATCACAATCTAGAAAGTAACAAAATGTTGATACAAATATATCCATTCTATATATGTCTTTAGTAAAAATTAAAAAAGAATGGATATCTTTGTATCAACATTTTGTTACATCAGCCAGTGAGATTGGTGACACTCAGTAGACGGAAAAAGATCCAGGTTTATCCTTATCAAAAGAAAATCCCTCTTCTCACTAAAATGAAGAAAGAATATTTTTGTCCTTGACATTCAGTGAGGCGTTGAGAGCCCGGAAGGTCTTCTTGACACCACAAGTGAGTGGAATTAAGATCTTCCTTTAGAAGAAGAAGCCTGGAAAGTGCCCACTCTCGTTTGCGAGATACGAAAAGCTAATAAAATGCCAAAGAATAGAAGTGGCTGCTTTGATACGTGGCAGCGTTGCGACAAAATATACCCCTAAGCTTTACCGAGTTTGTTTTTTTCTTTTTCTGCAAGTTGTAAATCACGCCAGATGTAGAGAAAGCATCACAGAACTTGGATCGCATAGCGGTAAACAAACACGAGGCAGCAATTTGTTGTATTCGCCTTAAGTATTCGGTTGTGTCTGCAACAGTTTGTCACTCACTTTGAAAGTGAAATATATGAATACATAATTTCATACATTAACTTGAAAGTGCCTTGAGCAAAATTTGAATTGCATTGCGTCATGTGATTCATTGTCGTCTGACTGACAGTATTGCTTTACAATCTGAAATTTTGTTCTATGAGATCTATAAATTTGAATTCTTTCCAATATTTGAAGTAAATATAAGCGCTTTAATGTATATACTTAGTATAACCCAACTCATATACTAAATATATACTTAGCATATTATATCACATAACTTAATATAATTAGTAAAAAAAAAACGTTTTAAATGTATCAAAAATTTTTATATTTCATTTTGTAATAATAACTGATTAAGATAAATATTGATTTCAATAGTAAAATTATGAAAAGAAGATATAAATGTGAACAAAAAAGTATGAAAGAATTAAGAAAGGTTTATTATTTATGATTGTATTTGATACAACTCTACATAATACAATCATATTTCAACAAAAAAATAGTGCTTCATAATTTGATTAAATTAAATCAACGATTTTTATTATTTTTGGGGAGTTAAGGACATTGGCCTCTCATCTTTTTTTGACACTTATAGGGTAGTAGATGGATAGAGTATAGTACATTACATAGTATAGATCTAGTATTTATAGGTACTTTTTTTTATACTTACAAGAAAAAGGTATTTCTTCTTTTCCTTCTTCATTGGGCAATAGCCCTATGGTGGGACAAGGCTATCTGCCTACTGGCAGATTTCGAGACAAGAGATGTTTTCTTTTTACTGGTTATGGTTGCCAGCCCTAACCCCAACCCCTACAGTCATATGACATCGGGATTTACAATTTAAAGTGGGTTCCAAATCACTACAAATATACAAGGCATCGTCGGGATTCGAAATCGAAACCTGTGGTACCAAGAGCCCTTATATCTTATTTGTATTATATAAATACTGATCCTCTAAACTCGCTTCCATTGCATTAAACTTTACAATACAATCGAGTGCATAAACAAAACAGCAAAATAATGATCGCATTATTTTTGCATGCTTGTATCATCACAACATTATCATTAGCAAGATCCTTTCAATATTATTCAATTACGTGCATTGATATGTGATATCACCTTTTTTTCTAGTTTGTTGTAGATATTACTATGTTAATTGTTAATTTTTTTCCTTTATTATATATTTTTTTATCTCCTTATAAACTAATTTTGTACAACAAGAGAAATAATAATATTGATTAAAATTTCAACCTAAAAAAAAAGTGAAGTTTTTCTATTATGTTTTCTATTTATTGTTTTTAAACTTTTTCTTTACATTTGTATTTATGCATTCATCACAGGTTCACTAATACCATTTAAACTTTTACGTGAGTTTTCTGCATCTGAAATTAGTTTAAACTAAAGTGTTGCTTTTGAAAATATTAAGAAAAATAGGCAAATCAAGGAAAAAAGTCAAATTAATTTTCTGCACGGAAAAAAAAAAAAAAAAAAAAAAACTTTTTGCTAAAAGTTTTTTTTTTTCCATGCATAAATTGATTTCATATAAAAGAATGTAATGAATGTAGTTTACAACATATTTTGCTACAACGTTTTAAAAAAAGATATAATCTAATAGAATTTGTATGATACTCAATAAATAACGCCTTGCGAAAAATATTAATGGAAATCAAAGTTACAAAAAAAAATGTTCAGTAGATTTACTGAATCTTTTTTATGAATTCTGCTTTTGAAAAAAAAAACCCAAATATTACGTATTTATATTATAACGTATTATATTTAGATTATATTGTTATACAATATAAATCTATGTTTTATATTGTACTATTATTAAACAGATTTATATTGCACTATTGTTAAATAGATTTATATTGTATTGTTTATAGATTTATATTGTCCGTATTTAGATCACGTTTTTATTAGAAGGCAAAGATGAATATAGTATTTTCCAGTTTTTCATTGTTATAAAAGATTGAAAATTTTTAACAGTCTAAAATTGACTTGTGCTCGGTGACACAGGCTACGGTTAAAATCCCGGCGATACCATGGATATTTGTAATGGTTCGAATCCACTTTAAACAGTAGGTTTCGATCAAACATGACTGTAGAGAGCTAGGGCGTAGGGGCTGACAACCCAAACCTCTTAAAAAGAAAACATCTCCTGTCCCGAAATCTGCCAGTAGGCAGACGGCCTTGGCCCACCATGAAGTTGTTGTGTCAATGAAGAAGATGAACAGTCTAAAATATTTTTTTCAATTTAATTAAAAATTCGTAGTTTCATTTTTGAAGTATTTCAATAGTTAATATGTATTACCATTGTTGAAATCTTGCTAGTATGATATTTTTTCAATTCCTTCTATTAGCTCACACTCTCCTATATATATCTTGTTCAAATTTTCAATCATTAATAAAACACTTTTATTCATCCACTCAAGTTGAAATACATTTTTTTTTTGAATTTGTAGTGGATGACACTTGATGTTAATACAGTTTTTACAAATATTAATTCATTAATTAAATTTAATTAATTAATTTTATTTTTTTTTTTTTTAGATTTAAATTGCACGTATCTACCAATAGATGGCGCCAGATAAACTTAAAAAAAAAATGAATGAAAATAATTTATAAAGGACTTCCTGCAATATAGTGAGAAAAAAAAAGAAGGCATTGATTTTAATTTTTTTTTTTATTACTTGTTTCTAATGCAGCTGGCAATACTAAGACAGTTATCTTTATGCCATAAGCAAGACCTGCACCGATGTTACTCATTTAGCGCTACCCAAGCGGCACTTTGTAGCTTAAAAATATGCTACAGACGCGAGTAACACTACCCCCACAACGCTCTCTACGATCCTATTAGCCGGGATCTACTATTTAAAGTGGATTCCGAACCACTACAAGCAGTCATGGGACCGCCGGGACTCGAACCCTGTAGTACCGAGCACCAGAGCGCTAGCCACTCGGCCATCAAGCCCCACTAGTATGACATATTAATAATATTATTCTTTGTTAATTTTATAGTTTTTATTTTTGCAAAGAATGAAGATATTTTGTATTGCGTACTGTACATTCATATGTAGATTTGTATGCTGAAATTTGTGCAATATTACAAAAATTACATGCAGTAAACATTTATAAAAACTCATTCAATTTGTATGTTAAATGTTGCTTAATTATGGTACAAATAATTGTTCTCTTTTAAAAATTTATTTTATAAATAAATGATATAAATAATTGTTTCCTTTAAAAAATTATTTTATAAATAAATGGTATAAATATTTGTTTTCTTTTAAAAATTATTTTATAAATAAATTGTATAAATAATTGTTCTTCTATAAAAAATTATTTTATAAATAAATGGTATAAATAATTGTTCCCTTTAAAAAAAAAAAATTATAAATAAATGGTATAATAATAAAAAATGGTACAAATAAAAATCCCTTTTAAAATTTATTTTATTCTCTTTTAAAATAAATAAAGGGCATAAATAATTGTTCCCTTTTAAAAAAAAAAATTTGTTTATAAATAATTGTTCTCTTTTAAAAAAATTATTTTATAAATAATTGTTCCCTCTTTAAAAAATTATTTTATAAATAAACGGTAAAAATAGTTGTTCCATTTAAAAAATTATGTCATAAATAAATGGTAAAACATAGAAAAAAAAAAAAAACTGCTTGCTTAAAAAAGAATACCTAATCAAAATATTTAATAAATTCTTTCACAAGCACTATCTGTTGTTTCCTTTTCTTAAGTTCAAAGAGTCTCAATGACAAGTTAAATAATTTCACAAGGATAATTTTTATCAACACCAAATAATCAGACTTGTTTGCTCATCATCTGCCTTCAGTAGTATTTGTTAGACAGCACAAGCAATAGTCTGCTAAATAAGAATGAAAAAGCTAACAATGCATAATCCTTCACCTTGAATTTATGCAGTCGTGCCCGGCGCATAATATATGGCTACCTCAAACCAAAAGCGAAAATAAAAATGGCGCATGCATTTGAGCAACAACATATTGGCTTGGATATCGTTTGCATATTTCTTGGCCATGCGAAACCGCGTGATATATTGTTCGAAGCACAAAATGGCTACAACAATTCAAAATGGCGTCCATTTACAGAGAAGAGTTATTCTTTCTTTGTTTGCGAATGAAGAAGCACAATTGGTGAGTGAATTCTTAAACATTTGCCAGGCAATGCCGTAATCTTCGAATGTAGGGTTACCATAGAACTTGAAAGCATTAAAATATCATTAGAAATACACAAACACACACACATAAAAGAACGACATCCAGATTGGGTGAATCTTCATAAACGTTTAAGGAACATTTCTGCTACGTACATGATCTTTTAGTTGTAAGGAATATAAATATATCTACCTAGCTCATATATGTTACTAAATATGTTTAGAGATACAATTTGTATCTTTTTGCTCCATAAATAAAAAAAAAAGGAACCATAAAGAAAGAAAGAAATAATATAAAAAAACAAAGTTGAAAAATAAGAACATTCATATGGTCACTGAAAACATTTTTATCTCAGCAGAATTCAAACTCAATTTTTATTCCAGAATTATTTCAATACTGAAACAATAGTGAAATATTTGAAATGTGAATATTGAAATATAGTGTATATAATAAACATATCTACTTAACTCATAAATGTTACTAAATATTATGTTTAGAGATACAATTTGTATCTTTTTGTTCCATAAATGAAAAGGAACAAAATTCTGTGTCCATAAAGAAAGAAAGAAAAGAAAGAAAAGTTGGAAAACTACGAACATTTTTCTATAGTCACTGCAAAAATTTTTGTCTTAGGCAGAATTCAAACTCAATTATTATTCAAGAATTATTTCAATATTGAAATACTAGCAAAATATTTCATTATTTCTTTCGCAATCACAATCCTTATGTAATAGATAAAGCGATATTAATTTTTTCCCAATTATAATTTAGTCCTACAATTATAATATTTTAAAATAAAACTGCTTTATAACATTTCTTTATATATATATACATAATCTTTAAAGTATTAATTTTTCATTATTAGAATTGCCAACAATAACAATTGTGCAAATTTATTATATTACATGTATAAAAAACTAAAATTCCTGGCACTGCAGCCCATGTTGGGCCGAGGCTGTCCGCCCACTGGTAAATTGCGAGACAGGAGATGATTTCTTTTTACGGGCTTACTACGGTTTAAAGTGGATTCCGAATTACTACAAACATTCATGGCACCGCTGGGGACTAGAACCCGAAATATGTGGTACTGAGTGTTAGTCGCTCGGCCATCAGCCTCCCCCATATTGCATGCATAACTCTCTAAATATTTGGCCAAAGTGTTCAATATTTTAAAAACATATTTATAAATTACAATTTTTACCATTAAAGTTGTTTTACCATTAAATTTTATTAAAATTGTAACATTTTAATAGAAAATTCAATACTCAGCATCGTTTTAGTTTTAATGTCAAAATGTATTCTGACTATTATTGAATCATTGAGAGATGAAAAATTATCATTTGACAAAAATTAAAAGAAAATGTTAATTTAAAACAAAAATACGAAATTTTAAATGTTTTTTTTTATAGATTGCGTTATTTGATTCTTATACTAAAAATAATTTTAAATTTTAGCAAAGTTGAGTCTTAATAAAATAAAAATTCAAAACTTTTATTGACAACTTAATTAGAATTCGTAATACAAAAAGTGATTATTTAAACAGATATTTCGTCCCATTGTTTTGAAATAAAATTTTCAAAACTTTTATCGATTACTTCATTTGAACAAGTAATACAAGAAAAGTATTTATTTGTGTATATATTTCGTGCCACTATTTTAAAATAAAAAATTCAAAACTTTTGTAGGCGACTCCATTAAAATTCTTTAAGTCGAAAACTCTTTAAGTCCACAACTCGAAAAAATTTTTTGTTCCCTTCACTTCAAGCCCCCAAACCTAAATTTTTCGAAATTCTAACCCTCTATAAGTCGAAATAATTAGTCAATCCCCACAAGCCATTTTGGTATATATTTTCCCTCCGTAACTCGAAAAAAAACTGGTCCTCTGTATCTCGAACATTAGCAATGCTTGATTTTACAATCTTTTTTACAACCTTTACAACTCGTTCATTTGAAACTTTTTACCTCTACAGCTTGAAAAAAATAAGTTACCGACTTTATTTGGATTTTCCGGCACGCCCGTCATTGTTTTTTTAGAAAACAATGTATGAATATATAGTAAATAGAATAACCAATTTTATGAAATAGCAACTCGAAAAAAAAAAAGAATTTTCTGCTCTTTATAGCTTAGATAATGCTATAGATAGAGGACGATCGAATTGTCGAAAAAAAAAAGAAAAATTTATTTGTGTATATATAAAAAAAAATAATAATAAATAAATAAATAATAATAATGGACTTTTTTTGAATACATAATATTTTTAACTTTAAGGTTGTTTGAATTATTTTCTTATTGTAGTACATAATATAATTTTTAAGTTGCAAATAAACATGTTTATTACCTCTGTAACTTGAATTTTTATTTATTTTACCTCACTAACTAAGAATCTAAACCTGTATAAGTCGAATATTTCCTTACAAAATTCTCGCAATTCGAAATCACTCCATAAGTTGAAAACTCTATAACTCGAATTATTTGGTGTCCTCCTTGAAGTTCGACTTATAGAGGTTCTACTGTACAAAAAAATGATTATTTGTAACATGTATTTCCTCCCATTGTTTTAAAATAAAAATTTCAAAACTTTTATCGACGACTTCATTAGCAGTAGTAATACAAAAAGTGATTATTTGAACATACATTTCGTTCCACTATTTTATGCAAAACGAGAAAAGAAAATGATACTTGGATGTCTATTTAATGTAATCTAAAATAAAATATTTATACTATCATGTCAAATTTTATCGCAACTGTTACACTTTAAAAAACCTTAGAGAATTTCAAAACTTGCAAAAACTTGAACTCCCCTTTAGTAAAAACTCAAAGAGTTTTTTTAGATATTAACCTGATAAAGATTGATTATATGAATAATTTATTACAAAGTTTTAAATTTTTTTCCTTAGAAATGTGATTTTTATGTACATTATTTTATACAAAAATTAAAAAAAGGATCTAAAACACAAAGGCCTATTTTATTATTATAAAAGAATTACAATACAATGATATGGCAGACGTCCAAAACAATCCATAGAACCACATAACCAATGATATAGCGGGATTCCTTGTTCGTGAAAAAGCAAAACTCATCCACGGCGAGCGAAAACATCACCATACAGTTAACCTTTACCCATTTTCCCGTGTAATTTATTGTTTTTTTTCGTATAAAATAAATTAGTCGGAAAAATAGAATGCCAAATATCATTCTTATATGCTGTCTGCATTCACTTGCATAAATGTACTCGTCTTCGAACGTTTTTATTGTATTTTGGGAATATTTTAAAAACGAAAACGGTGAAAACATATCTACCGCTATAGCAGAAAATGGAAGGGAGACCTGTTAGTTCACAAGCACTAAAAAGAAATAACCATTTTTTTTTTTTATTCTGGAAATTTCTTTAGAATTTATGATTATTTTATTTACTTTTATATAAAAAAAATATAAATAAATAAAATGGCAAACACACACATGTTTATTGTGTCATTAGCATTCATGTTTATTGTGTCATTAGCATAGAATATTTTATGAGTTATTGCGGATCATAACATAGAAGATTATCCTTAGTAATATTTTGATGTGTCGTGTTTAATGGAATATTATTAATAGAAATAGAGGATTTTCAGTATTTTTATGATTTAGGAAAGGAATCTCTTATTAGAGTTTATATATCAATATAATATAATATTTTATTATTAGGATATTTAAAAAATTAAAAACATAAATACGACAAACACGTATGTTTATTGTGTCATTAGCGCGGTATATTTTATGGGTTATTGCGGATCACAAGATAGACGATTATCTTTAATAATATTGTGATGTGTCATGTTTAATGGAACATTATTATTATTAATAGCAATTGCAGATTTTCAGTATTTTTGTGATATGGTGCAATAGTGTGATTTTGGCATCATTGGATAATTCACTTTTAACAATTGTTTTTCATGTAATATATCATAACCCTTCTACGTAATGAATGATTCAATGGTAAGTTTTTAAAAGATATCATTTATGCCCGGAATAGAGGCGATGGAAGATAAAGCATAATGTGTACTTTGGTTTTAAGAAACCAAATCACCCATTTGTATTCAATGTGCATTTGAATGTTTGCCATCATCCTAATGTAACGGTTAAGCAGACTTTTTTGATTATCCCAGAAGAGGCAGGCATAGTATGAGCGAAGCAACTGTTGAATCCGTTCGGCATTCATTTCAACTGATTCATTTCAAAGGTTCGGATTCATATCATTCATATTAAAAATCAATTCGTAATCATTCGATCTTCAAATACAGCAAATAACTATAGTTAAGATATTTCATAAACAATATTATGCTGATATTGAGCTGAAGGCTAGATTAAAAGATGTTACGTTTACTGTTATAGACGACGTATTAAAAAACAATTGACTTGAACTAGAATACCTTTTGATATTCTCAGAGCTACCATGGAAGCACTGTAGCATTCTTCTCAAGGAAAGAGTTGTAGCATTCCGTTCCCAGGAGAAAGGAATGTATATTCTTTAACAAGTATATAATAACATCCTATCACTCAAATTTGACAGCAGATGAACAGTGTTGAGGATAATTATATTACATGCAACGTGTGGATAATTATACGTGTGGATTGTGGATAATTATATCACATGCATTACGTTTTGTATTAATGAGGACAACTTGTCACTCAAATCTGATAGATGATATTCAGAGTCATGGATAATGACACCTCAGAAATTAGCGATTGTCTGTGTGACATTCATAAGTCAAAACAATTACAGATAGAATATGGACTACACATGAGTTGTTGCACCGTGATTGGTGATAGACCATGGGCTGAAAAAGTGTCTATTCCAATGAGAAGTAAGGGAAGCCGACGAATCGACAAGAATTGTTTTTTTTCCCTTAAAGTTACTGAACGGGCCCGGAGATTCCGCCTGCTTCCAAAGTGACCCCTTGTGGTTTTGCGTATCACGTTGTGTGATAGTTAAGGTCTGCAGCAGACCGGTTGGACTAGATTCGTCGTAGATTTGAGAACTGTGAAAATCTCCGTCCTCGGGGTCAACTGAAACTTGTGTATCTAGTTCATAGCTCTAATTTTTATTTCAATGTAAATAGAGTTATGTATAATTATTATGTAGGCATGCATTAAAATAATGCATGTAACTAAAGTGTTTCGATGAACCTGAAAGTGGCCCTTTTCTTGAAGCCATTATAGGTGTAATATAGGCCGAGACGTTAGAGTACTCGTTGAAATTTACTGAAGTACGTAGTCTTATTAAAAACTTTATAGCAGCAATGTATCTAAACAAACAAATATCTATTTATAATAGTTTTCGCACAATAAATTATTATAATCAGGGCAAGAATTTTCCACACACTGCATTTGTGTTAGGAAGAATGCTTCTCATCAACCTAGAAGGTTATGAGAGATAATCAATCAACATTCTTTTAGCACCCCTGGATTAGAACTGATATACCAGGCTGTTTTGACAACCGTGGCCTACTTTGTGATGGAAGATGTTTTCATTGGCGTTGCAGCGGTTTTCTTCCTGGAGTGCAACAATGCCCTACATTTTATCATTCACTCAGAACTAAACACTCAAAACTTGTTTGTTAAAGTATTTCCCTTAATTTTAAACCTTTGAATTTTAATGGTTAACATATAGCCAAATACATATAAAATAGCATACAAAGTCTCCTTTGATGTAAATGATAATAGTCTAAAGACAATGCTGAAATATTTTTGAAAAATGGTATATTTAAAGGCATACAATTTAAGAAAAATATTATAAGTATATAATGCATAATTTTTTTTTATTTGTATTACAATTATAAAAACAATACATTTTATAAATACGAATTTTAAAAAAATATTTTGATAAATTCCTAATTCAAAATAATCCCGAATCTAATTTACATTTTAATATAAGATTAACACAGATAATAATTTTAAAAGAAATGGACAAAAACAGTTTTCATATCATAATTTCTTTTATGCATATTTAAAAAAAAAGGCTATTCAAAATTTGTTCATAGTTTTCAAAGTCGTTAATTACACTTATAGTTTAATTATGCCTAATTTAATTAAATTCATTATTTTTTATTTTTAATTTAAATTAATTTAATTATTTTATTTAATACTTAATTTATTTTAATTATAATTAATTTTGCCAATGTTAGAGTTTTCTTCCTGTGAGTTACATGCAATAATTTATGCTTAATTACCTATCGAGATTTCTATTTTAAGCTGTATGTCTGTTTTTACTACTGCTAATTTTATTATAGATAATTCATTATTTTTGATAGCATTTAATCGAGGTATTTTCTTCTCAAGTGATATTTTGACTAGTTTTAATTAGATAAGACGATAATTTTGCATATTGTACTAAAAGCTTTACTTTGTTATTTAATTTATAATCGTTAAACAATATTAACGTACCCGACTCGTGGTTCAGTGACAACGAACGTCGCTGTTGAGCATTACGGCTGCGGTTCAATCCGCTGGCGGCTTTGCTGTGGACACTGTTTCAAAACGAGGAGCCTCAATGGCGTTTGTGGTATTTAGCATCTTGCCTCACTAGTCAGTGGGAGTTTTCCAGGTTTACTTCCATACGATACGCACATAGGGGTAGTTCCCCCTAAAAGTCCTCCCGGAAGGCACTGGCCTCCTTCTTCAGCGTTACAGAGCCAAGTCAGACTTCTACCTACGGGTGCTCCACCACAACAGAAGCTGTCCCTCTTTTTCTCCTTTCATGAGATAACACAAGTTCATGGACTTGATCTAGATGTTGCTGTCTACCAAGTGGGATAAGAAACAACAACAACAGAATTTTCATTATGTAAATTTATATCTGAAAATTACGAAGAATATTGTTTTTATATCAAAGAACTATAAATGGAATCTTCGCATCATGAAGGAGCAGAAATTGCCATGCTTTGCACACTAGTGAACAGCAACAGAGATAAAGAACAAGCAATAAAATTCGAGTAAGAGAAATGCGAAGTCAAATTATTTATGAATTTGAATTGAAGACACGCGACTTTTTAATGCGACACGCGAGATTTTTGATGTAAATATTTTGTAAATGTTTCTTATAAATTCATATTGCACTTTGATATTCAATGGTATTCATGATTTTTAAAATATAAACTTTTGCAAACTTCATTCAATTTATTAGTTATTGCTTTGTGTTCAAATCTTCACATGTATTGGGCTGAAAAGATAAGGGCCCCTTCACAATAGAAGTTGCACTCTCCCCTTTCCCTCTATTCAAGAGACCACACGGGTTCTTGGATTTGGTCTAGATGTTGTAAGTAGTTGGACAAAAAAAAAACAACTTCCTACATAGTATAGATTATGCATTAGATCGGAGAAAACCACGAAAACATTGAATAAAGAAATAGGTAAAAACTGCAAAAACAAATAATTAATAGTCTGGACTGAATTTCATCCATTATTTTGCTTGCCTATTGTTATGGCCACTAAGGAAATCTATACCAAATGTCCTCTAAAACCTTTATATTTCGATTTTTGCATCATGAGTTAATTATCCTGTGTTCTAAATGAATAGATCTAGAAATTTCAAAAAAAAAAAAAAAAAATGGCGAAAGATAAGCTAATCCAGTAAGAATTTTTGTATGAAAACGTAGAACAAAGTATATTCTTCCAAAGCAAGATGATGCTTTGCATAACTGTACTAAAAGCGTTGAATAGTTATTGTGTTTATAATCGTTAAACAACTTAACACATAGCATAGATTTTACATTCCTACATAGTATAGATTTTAAATTAGAAAATTACGAAAAGCGGTGAAGGAAGAAATAGGTAAAAACCGCAAAAACAAATTAATAGTCTGGACTGAATTTCGTCCATTATTTTGCTTGCCTATTTTTATGCCTAATGCCATTTAGGAAATCTATACCAAATGTCCTCTAAAATCTTTATATTTCGCCTTTTTATCATGAATTAATTGTAAAGTGTTCCAAATGAATAGATCTCGAAATTTCAAAATAAATGGTGTTTACTCTCAAATGATATTTTAACAAGTTTCAATTCGATAAGACGGTGATATTGCATATTGTACTAAACATTATTGTGTTTATAATCGTCAAACAACATTAACTTTTCCGACATAGAATACATTTTACATTAGATCGGATAAAACCACGAAAACAACTACAAATTCAAATTAATAGTCTGGATTGAATTTCATCCATTACTTTGGTTGCTTTTTTTTTTTTTTTTCCAATTCCTTCTATTAGCTCACACTCTCCCTATATATATCTTGTTCAAATTTTCAATCGTTCATAAAATACTTTTTATTCATCCACTCAAGTTCAAATACATTTTTTGAACTTGTAGTGGATGACACTGGATGTTAATACAGTTTTTCAAATATTAATTCAGTAATTAAATTTAATTAATTAATTTTAGTTTTTCTTTAGATTTAAGTTGCATATATCTACCAATAGATGCCGCCAGATAAACTTAATTTTTTTTTTTATATTACTTGTTACGGCTAAGGCCATTAAGGAAATCTTTACCAAATGCCATCTAAATCTTTTATTTCGACTTTTTCATCACGAGTTAATTGTTCTGTATTCCAAATGAATAGATCTCAAAATTTCAAAAAGAAATGGATGAAGTTAAGCCAACCTAGTAAGAAAACTTAACGCAGAACAACGGAAGTATATTCTTCCAGAGCCTCACAGAGCCAGTAATTGAGGAGCCTGCTCCATACGGGACTACATGGCCGATAAGAATATTTTCCAAAATAAACAGCCGGATGAATTTCCGTTTTGTGTCCAGAAACTGTGTTTGCTTGTTCAGTACTCCCCTTTTACCGCCATCCCCTCGAGAGCTTTAAAAGTCTGTTTGAGAAGCATTCAGCCTTGCCCATTACACGGCGTCCAATAAGCGCCAGCCATGAATAAGCAGAACAATTTCTTTTTCTACAAGCTTATCTTTTATGGTTCGCTTGTTAAAGTCAAGAATTGTTTTTATTTATTTATTAATTCAATTATTATTATGTTGTAATTTACGGTATAGAAATAGATTTATTTCTACAGTGATCAAGCTAATGCAACGAAAATATTATTGATTACATTTGATTTCATAAGGGCTGATGGCCGAGTGGGTAGCTCTCTGGCGCTCGGTATCACAAGTTTCGGGTTAGAGTTCCGGCAGTTCCATGGATGTTTGTAGTGGTTCGGAATCCACTTTAAACTCTAGGTACCGGTTTAATCTGATCATAGAGCTTTAAGGGAGGCATTGTTACTCCGGGTCCGTGGCTTTTCTTCAAGCTACACGCAATTCCTGGGTAGTGCTAAATGAATAACGTCGGTCTAGAGCTTGCTTTAAGGCATCAAAGACAACTGTCAAAGTGTTTGCCAGCTGCATTAGAAAGAGAAAAAAAACATTTTATTTCCTTCAGTGCACATTTTTTTTTGCAAACTTTTCTTAGAAAGAAGAAAAGCATCTGAACATCTCCACCGCCTGATGACCAGTTGGCTCTGGCCTTTGGTACCCCAGTCTTCAGGTTCCAATCTTTCCGATGGCATGGATGTTTATAAGTGGTTCGGAATTCACGTTAAACTGTAGGTCCCAGTCTAATCAGCCTAAAGTGAATAAAAAATGACCGTAGAGTGACCAACCAAACCAAATTTAAGCATCAGACTCATTGCAGTGGGTCCAATACAATAAATCCCTCGTTGAACGCATTTTGTAAAACTGATTGTTCACATATGTGTTGCCTTAAATGTTTCCATTTAATCAGCCAAAATTTCATTCATACGTGGTATGCTACAGAGTGTTCGTTGAGTTGCCAAATCCACCGACTAAAAATGAAGCCAAAAAAAAAAAAAAAAAAAAATGTGCAGATTACAAAAATAATTGTTAGCGAAATTTTCAGATATTGAATAATCAAAATTTAATCGAGAAATGATGAATAAATAATTGGATGATTTGATTTGTCGCTCTACGGTAATTTGTTTTGCACAATTTTAGGCTAATTAGACCAGGACCTACAGTTTAGCGTGGATTCCGAATCCGCCAGAATTTGAACAATTAGACAATTGGCCATTAGATTGCAAGAAATGTATGATCTTTTAACTCCAGTCACCATCGAAAGTAACAATAATGAACAAGAAATAGTGAACAAAATGATCCAAATGGTAAAAGACAGTTTTTGAGATGCATTGCAAAAACTCTGTCCAGTCATTGCGGCAATTAAAATTACAAGCTTTTATAAAAATATAATTGAATCCTGTGCCTACTTATTAAATATTAATAGTAATTATTAATACTATTAATATTATTAATAGTAATTAATAATATTAATAATACTATTATATTATTAATAATTATATTATAATACTATTATAATTATTAATAGTAATTAAATATTAAATATTATTAGTAAGAAAAAAATCCTTTCAATTAACAATAAAAAAAGATTTTTTCTCATTTTCCCTTTCCAATTATACTACTATCTAAATTAAATAAATAAAAATTCAAAAATGCTACAAATTTTTTTGATTTGAACCAAATATTTTTTCCATAGAAAGTTAATTTTGCGGAGTACGATTTATTAATGACGTAACTTCCATTTTCGGCAAATAATTAATGTACTTGAATCGATCAACAACAGTCCTTTGTATGATCTCATTTGGTTTCTTTAATTTTGTTTTGTCCCTCTATGGTCTTTTTTTTTTGCATACATTGAGCTAATTAGACAGGACCTACAGTTTAACAAACGAATCCCTAATAATAACCGTTTTTTTTTAATAAATGAAAATAGTTCGGATAATTGTAGCTCAGATGGCATAATAACACGTAATATTCCTGAGTGGAAATGGGCTGGCTGCTAAATGGCTTATATTTTTTACCTGCTCATTTATAAGAACAAAATTGTGCCGATCACTGATTCAATATAAAATTATGTCAAAATAAATTCGATAAACAAATATTTATATAATTTGAAATGAACGTCAATTTTGTAATGTTTAGTAAATTTATACATAACTGTATGCAAAAATATCTTTTCAATAGGTTTCATTTAAATTGCATGACAGATTTTAAGACAGGTAAGTAAGTTTGCATTAAAAAAATAAAAAAAGGTAGATTTAAAGTTAAATAATGTAAACAAGTTGAAAAATAAGTTGAGAGAAATTAGTTGAAGATAATAAGTTGTAAATAACGGCAAATAAGTTAAGAAAATAAGTTGAGGTAAATAAATTGAGAGTTAAAAGTAAATAAGTTGAGAGACAAATATGAGTTTTGTTAATTCAATTCCCCCAAATTTATGTTATAATATGCACTATTTGCTAACACCTGGCATGTAAATTTTGCTTATTGTTTTTAAAAGAATTACGTAATTAATAATATTTATTTTATTAGTTTGAATATAATTTTAATAGCATTTGAAAAGCTGATATACAATTTTTAATAAAATTGCAAAATAAATTGCAATATTAAATTTCTCTGTTAACATTAGCTAGCTAAATATATAATTATAAAGATAATTGAATTTTATCTCACCAAATTTAGGAATATCAATACTTAAATATTAAAGAAGTACACTCATGTCCATAAATTAAGGATAATGAAGTTCAGGCAAAGAAAGAGACAGAAGCGAAAAAAATTTGTCTTATTTGTAAAGTCTATTTATTAAACAAAAGGTAAAGAGCAAAAAGATGCTATATGTTTGACATAATTAATAAAAATTGCGATTTTTTTTACTCCCTGGAGCAAATTTCAAAAAAAGAACCTATTTACGAAAAACAGTATAACATGGTTAGCATGATGGTTAATATGGAGTATGTCCCCGAACGATGCAATACAGGCCTTCAACGCCTAGGCATGATGAGTATCAAATTATCAATCTGATCTTGGGGGGGAATATTACACCACTCATCAAGCAATGCCCTCCGAAGTTCCGGTTGACAGGTGGGAGGGGGTTGACGGGCTGCAATTCGTCGGCCAAGCATATCCCACACATGCTCTATTGATTCAAGTCCGGTGATTATGCTGGCCAATCTACAATGTTTGCACGGTGAGGACGGGCGTTGTCATCCATAAACAGAAATTCAGCACCCATGGCGCCCCGAAACAAACGTACATGTTGTTCCAGAATGACATCCCGATAGATGTGGCCTGTTATCGCTACACTCTGAATATGCAGGTCAGTTCTGGAACCAAGAATAATTCCTCCCCAAACGAGCCATCCTGCACCACCGTAACGGTGTCGTTCAATGGTGTTCTCTTGGAGGTAACGGGTACCTGGCGCTCTCCATATAAAAGTCCGGCGAGAATCAGACTGCAAACCAAACCTAGACTCGTCGGAAAACATCACACCAGTCCACTGTTGCGGTGTCCACAATTCATGATCTCTACTCCAGGTTAATCGCAGGCGACAGTGAGTTGCGGTAAGTGGGACACATCTGACAGGCCTACGAGCATATAGACCAATGTGCCCTAAGCGTCTGTACACGGTCAGCCTTGAAACTGTCGTACCGGTAGCTGAAGAGAGCTGACGAGACAGGTCTGATGCTGTGCTCCGTCTGTTTCTTTTGGCAGTAACTGCTAAATACCGGTCCTCATTCGGCGTTGTAACTCGGGGGCGACCTGTGCTGTAACATCTACTCACATTATCATCATCTTGGAATCGTTGCCTAAGCCTGGAGATGACACTCTGGGCGATTCCAAGTTCCTCGGATACTTCCAGCTGAGTATGTCCACATTCCAGTCACCCGATAATTCTACCACGTAAAAATCATCCAAATGTTTCCTTTGTGCCATAACTATGCGGTTATTGCACTGAAAGGCTTTAAAAGCGCTTGTGAACAATTTTACTACTTTGCCACTATTCCTTATATACCCCTCTCTTACACTCTCGTCATTGTGACGTACTATCCGCACCATCTGGTGGTTTCCTGTAATTTGCATATTCTTCTTCAAGATGTGTGTGATAATTCTACAGGTGAAATTTTTATTTTAGATTTCAATTTCTGTGTGATTCTGAATTATCCTTAATTTATGGACATGAGTGTAAATAAAATCAATATATATTTAAAATTCAAAATTTAAATAATCTTTTATTTATATCATTATATTTATTTAATCTCACGAGGTTATTTAAAAGGAAAAGATGAATTTTATAAGCATCATATCAATTTTTGCAGCATTTGAGTTATTGCATATGGCAATTTCAATATGAGTTATTTGCAACTGGTCATATTGAAATATGAGCTATTGAATATGGCCAGTTGCGTACCTGATTTAAGCAATGGTATTTATTTAGTGATTAGTTAATACACAAAAAATGTGTGCAGTTTTGTAGCAACAATTTTAGTTTGATATATTTACTATAATATAAATCTATAAATATAAAATCATAGTATAAATCTATTTAAATAGAACTAGCGAATACAATATGATAATATATATAAATCGACAAAATAATTAAAATTTTTAAAATATTTTTTTATTTATTGCATTTTGATTGGTTTATTGAATTTGATTTGGTATGTTGCATTTAGATAATTTAGAAAACAAAAGTAAAATATATGAAATATTGATTTACTGATAATATTTATTCAAAAAAAAAAAAAAAAATCAAAGAATTAAAAACATGAAACACAAAAATTGACTCACGATCAATTTAAAACCCTCATTTAAAATTCATAATCACTTTTGACACAATCGAAAAAGAATCATTAGTGACAAAGTAATTTTCTTGATTATTTCTTCCGTTGCCATGGATATAATGCAATAAAACGAATTTAATCGTCCTTTCCCTTATTTAGAGAAAAAAAATGTAGGACAAAGCAGGCAGATCCATTAAATTTGTTGCTATTGATATGGTTTTACTTTTCAAATGACAACAAATACTTCGCGTGACAATTTTAAATAAAATAAAACTTTTATGAAGACAAAAATGACTGGTTTGTAACTGTTTTTATTGAAATACATTAAACTTATTATTCATAAAAGACTTTATGGCAACATTATCATTTTTTAAAATATCGTTTGATCGTTAATGATTAGTTTGTAACTGTTTTTATTGAAATATATAAAACTTATTATTCATAAAAGACTTTGTGGCAACATAATGATTTTTAAAATATTATTTGGCATTGAAAATGACAAATAAATTGGTAAAGAGGAGGATTATCGTACGTTTGTCATTAGTGGAATATAGATCAATAGAACACAATTTTTACTGTTTTGTTGTTGAAAGAATAGATTGGATATTTATCATACAATACCTGAGATGATCATACATATTTATTCGACATTAATATAATGAAATAAGAAAAGCTATTTTAAAAATACAACTTATATTTCAAATTGTTTTGAAAGAATGATTTATTCATTATTTGAAAACTTTTATTTTATTATACTATCATATAAGCATCATTTTGAAAATGTTATAGTATTGATGGTTTAATATTTTTTATCAGTCAGTTTTATGTAAATTTTTTTTGTCACATAAAACATTATAATTATTTGAAATAGTTAAAAGCAATCTTATAAAACTAGTTTTTAAATTCAGAATTAAATAGAAAAAGACAATAAGATTTTCTTTACATATAAAATATAAAAATTACAAATTTTTGTCAAGCATTCAAATTTATTACAGAAACATCTAAAATTCAGAATTATTATTATTATTGGTAAATTATAATTTCAAAAGAAATTAATATTTATTATTCATTTATAATTACTTCTTGAAAATATTAGAAATTTGATGTTTTACTGAGGTTTGTGTTCGGAAAATATTGGAATTTAAATAAATTATTATTCATTATTATTTTGACATTATTTTGGAAATTTTTGTATTGCATCAGTATATATTTTATATAAGAAACTATTAAATGTTGTTTGTCAGTCGATAAAAATTATATTAGCTGAACATTTTTTTTTTCTGGAAATAATATTTTAAGACTTCCATTTTGAATAAATCGCAACACAGATTTTTTACACTAGTTAAAAAACTTTTAAAAATCTGCTTGATCTAAAAATTGCTAGGGAAAGAATCATCTGAAGTTGACATTGCGTATGATATCTGAAAATCTTATTTTAGCAAATATAAAAGTATGCATGAGAAAAAATAAATATTGTTGCATGAAATATCTAATGTATAATTTCATTTTATTAATTTTCTTACTAAACAAATAAATAATTAAATTAAAGATAAACAATCAAAGGTAGAAAATAATTTTGCAAATATTTCTTCATGAAGTATTAAATTAATTTCCACGAAGAATAGGCATAATTAGTTTCACTTTCTTTTATTTAGTTAAGAATTTTTTATTAATTTTAATTTTGGTTTAAATTTGTGTGTGATTTATTGCTGATAATTTATTTAATTTATGGTAGCTTTCAAAAAATTTAAAAACATTTCTATATACTTTATTTTTAACAGTGTAAAAATTTTGTATTTTTCAGAAAATATTAGTCAAACAATTTTATTAATAGTAAAATTCAAATAAATAATTGCAGATTTTTAAAAAGTAAAATCTTTTCATTTAAATTAAAATAATAAATACGATAGCAAAAATTAAACATTTAAAATATTATATAAGTATAAAAATTTGTGAGTTGCAATATTTTTCATAAATGAACAAATAAATTTTTTAATCATCCAAACATCCATACAAGTTTGATCTTTCAAAAATATAAAGCGAAGTTTTTTCTTAAATCTCAAGTATCTTCTTTTAGATAATTCATATATTGATTTAACTTAACAACATTAGATATTGTGAAAAATAACAGAAATTGAAATTACTTACTGTCATTGAATGGCCATGACTAGCCATAGGTGCTACTGTAAGTGCCAGGGTGGCGTTACACGTTGACAGATTCACCATACTTTTGTAACCTTGGACATTGCTTGCGACAATCCTTAAGCAGACATTCTTTCGAATTGCTAACACAACTCATCAGTACTTAGGCACATCGGAACATTTTTGAACAAATTTATTAAATACGAAAATTTCATAATTTTGACGACTTAGATTTCTTTTTTTCTATATAAAATAACTTCAATGAAGTAATTTTAAAAGAGTCTAATAATTTACTCAGCTGCATTTTGAAAGATGGATATCTGCCATCTTTAATGCGTTATGAATAGGATGCTACAAAACAAACTGTATTGTAAAAAAAGAAAAGACTTCGTTTCCACTTTTCTTTACGAAATCATTGCACCATTCTAATTTCATACGCAGTTGGAAAAATAACAAACTCATAGAGCGAAGTATCATTAAAAAGTTTAAAAACTAAACCAGTTTCGAAAAGCGCTGATGCGGACAGGCCCACCCCGAACACGGTTTAGTTACATTCTCTATGTAGAAACATGCAGTAGAACACGCAGCCTGGCTCCTTTTGGGCCCTTCCCTCCTTCCTTTGTTTTTGTAAAAAAGAACTCTGAAGATGGTCCAGAGTCTTGAAAGGATGTTGTGATTTAGGATTCCATCTGTCAGCGAGCGAGGCCCATATGTTTATTTTAGCAACTCTTTTAAGGCAACACCTTGGAACCATCAAGCACTGACGAACCTCAACTTCCATTGCAAGTGCATGCTGCTACTGGAGAGAGAAAGCAACTAACTGCGTTTTATACTCTTTTTTAAATTTTTTTTTAATAAAATTGTTTCATTGAGTTCGGTTGCAAAAATCCAATTGAAAATTATGTCATATATTTAAGCTGTTGGATATTTTATTGGTAAAGTTTCAGTTTTGTAATCAAAATATTTAAGCGATTGCAATAAAAAATCGAAATTTTATGTATTTTTTATCATAGATTTGAAATTATATTGCTGTAAATTCTCGTTAGTTATTTTATCAAAATATTTAAGAAATAAAAAAAAATTCCATTTTTAATTAATTGTAGAAATAGAAAAAAAAAATCAAACTTCTACGATTCAATTTTCTAATCAAAAACTATTTTTTGTCTACATTTAATTTCTTTAAAGTTGGAAAAAAATAAAAATTGATATTTAAAAATCACTTTTTTTTCATACACAAAGTATCGAATTCACATAAAATTGTTAATTTTTTTTTTTAATAAACTTTTATGATCATCTAACAAATTTTTCTATATGAGGAGTTTAAAAGTAATAAATAAATTTATGGGGTCTTTAATTTTAATCATCCACTGCGAATTATCCACTCTAATAGACTATGACATCGATTATAATCGATAGGTTTCAAGTTTAAATGTTAAGATGGGAATAAAAACTATTATATTTTTGAATTTTTTTATGTGAGAAATTTTTTTTTTTCGGAAAGATATGAAATTTTGTATTATTCCTGCCAATAAATTAAAAATAAAATAATATTACAATTTTTACAGAGAAGTTATCTCTTTCTCGTTTTTTTTAAGTCTAAAAGATTAAGTCCTAAAATGAAATATTTGTCTATGATTAAACCACGATAAGTTCTATTTCAATACATAAAATATTTTAAATATAAATATTTAATATTTGTGGCGCCATCTCGTGAATATAAAGTTGAATTTTCCTTTAAAATAAAAATTTCTATTACCTTTTTTTTTATCTTATAAACATTTTTTTTTTAAATTACTGCATGCAAAAAGTCTTATTTAGAAGCTTAAGAATATTAAATTATCACTTTCCATAATATATTTTATAGATAAAGCTGTAAAAAAAATTATTTTGATATGTAGAAAAATGCATTTAATAATAAAGATCTATGGGGAAATATATTTTGAATATAAGGCAATAGTATTACGGAATTAAAAAACAAATTAAATGTTTTTTTCTATGATCAACAATTTAGAAATGATTAATATAACATAAATTTCATTTAGTAAAAAATATTAAAATTAATTGTATTGCATTAAAGTAAATTATATTTATATTAACCAGTGATCATCAATCTCTCGCTAACTCTCTATAATAATTTTTGAATATAAATTAAAACTGTAGTTTTAACGATATAATTTTGAAAAATTTATTTGGTTGATTGTAAATTATTACGTTCACAATTATTTTTTTTATATTTTCAAATGTTATTCTCTTTCACATAATCACATTTTTTTTATTCGAACGTTATTCTCTTTTTTTTATGAAAACTTTTTTTTTTTCAATTTTTTTTTATGAACATGGATAAACAGGCACTTTTGATTTTAATATTAAGAAACATATACATTTACTAAATGATTTATTTTGGCAATTGTAGTATATAGTAGTTGATCATATGTAGTCAGTTGCTTTATTTATTGCTCTTACTGAATGCTGCAATATTTTATATAGACATCAAATTGATTATTTATTGATATTAATGTTCTGTTTATCTGATCTGTGTATGTGCTCTATTAATGATATTATATTTTTTCAACCATTTTACTCAAGATGAAAATTGCCCAGGATCATTATAATTTATATTTCTATATTGCTAATTAGATCAAAGCATTTTTATTTATTTATATCTGGAAACTTTTCTCATCTATTTTTAAAATATTAAATATGAAGTATTTGAATAATACAAAGCGAAGTATTTCATTGAAGCTGTTATGAAAAGAAGGGACATCATTTTTTAATTTAAATTTTTAAAATTTGTGTTTAAATATTAATTATTAAAACTTATGTTTAAATAAATATTGTTTTAAATATTTTAATAATAAATATCTTATATAATTATTGCCTATTATGGCTTTAAATATTATAATAATATAATTTAATATTTAAATAAATATTGCTTTTTTGACATGGAAGAACAAATTTTAGAAGGGTTTTTACTGGATAGAGAAGGATCCTATTGTGGAAAATTATACATATGATGTAAAAATTATGAGAATAGTGTTAAAATCTGATGGATCTATTCACAAGAAATTTTATCTGAATTTCTTGATTTCGCATTTTATATTTTCTTAACGCAACATATCCGAGTAAACTACTGAAACCTGCCTGACGAATCATATCTATATTAAATACAATTTTTATCAGAAAAATCATATGGGCCAAAAACACAAATTAAATCCTAAGTTATTCGGTATTACTAAAATATCGACAAGAAATTTGCATTTTTAAAGAAATTGTTTTGTTTTTAAAAAATTTCGCTAAATTATAATATCAAAATGTAAAGCGAATCATTGAATCAGAGTTAATGACTATTAATGCGCCTAGTGTAATTAATTTCAACTGATGAAAATATAAATAAAATATTAATAGAAATTTTAATAATAATTGAATAAATTTAGTTAGGAGAATAATAAATATGCGTTAGTTTTGCACTCATCTCATTATGCACATCTATGATTATTTAATTTAAATGTATTTTTAAAATTATTTAATATTTCTTTTGCACACAATGCATAAGGATCGATTTTGTTTAAATCACTCAAAATGCTCTATTAAGTTATAAGTATTAAGGTTTTATTAATATTTTATAAAATAGTTAACTTCCAACAAATGTTGTTAAATTATGATTCAAATTTAAGAATTTATTTAGAATTGCTGAACTTAATTTTTTTATGCGATAAATTAAGTTCAAATCACTCCAATGATTAATGTTAATCGAAAATTCGAATTGGGTTCATAAAGATATGAGAAATCTCACATTTAGTAATTTTGAAAAACATTTATTGTTTTTCTATTTAAGAAGCATGACTTCAGCACAAATTGAAATAATAAGGTTCATTATCTCTTATCATATTAATAATAAAAAATGACACTCTATTTTAAAAAGATAAAATGTAAAATTGTTTGGCTTTAGAATTAGAGATGATAAATAAAGGCATGAACTACAATAGAAATTCATTATTTCCATTCATATTCCATTAAAATTCATTATTTCCATCCATTCGTATTCCATTATTTCTTCTTATAATAATAATAAAATTTGGCTATATTCTACTTTTAAAACTAAAATATAAAATTGTTTGACTTTAGAATTAGAAAAAGATAAATAAAGGTATGAATTAAGATCGAAATACATTATTTTCATGCATATTTCATTTCAATTCATTATTTCCATCCATTCATATTCCAATATTTCTCATGATAATGCTAAAAAAAAATGATTCCATTCTACTTTTAATGGAAAAATATAAAATTGTTTGGCTTTTTTGAGGATATATAAAGGTATGAACTAAGATAGAAATTCATTATCTTCCTTCATATTCCATTAAAATTCATTATTTCCATCCATCCGTATTCCATTATCCCTCATCATCATCATAATAATAAAATATCATTATATTCTACTTTTAATGGCAAAACATAAATTGTTTGTCTTTAGAATTAGAAATGAACTAAGATAGAAATTCATTATCTTCAATCATATTCCATCAAAATTTATTATCTCTATCCATTCATATTCCATTATTTCTCATAATAATAATAATAATAAAAATAATATATTCTACTTTCAAAGATGAAATGTAAAATTGTTTGGCTTTAGAATTAGAGATAATAAATAAAGGTATGAACTAAAATAGAAATTCATTATCTTCAATCATATTCCATTTAAATTCATTATTTCCATCCATTCATATTCCGTTAAAATTAATTATTTCTATCCATTCATATTCCATGAAAATTCATTATCTCCCTCCATTCATATTCCATTTAAATAATTCATTATTTATATCCATTCATATTCCATTAAAATTCATTATCTCCCTCCATTAATATATTCTATTTAAATAATTCATTATTTGCATCCATTCATATTCCATTAAAATTCATTATTTCTATCCATTCATATTCCATGAAAATTCATTATCTCCCTCCATTCATATTCCATTTAAATAATTCATTATTTCTATCTATTCATATTCCATGAAAATTCATTATCTCCCACCATTCATATTCCATGAAAATTCATTATCTCCCTCCATTCATATTCCTTTAAAATTCATTATTTCTATCCATTCATATTCCATGAAAATTCATTATTTCTATCCATTCATATTCCATGAAAATTCATTATCTTCCTCCATTCATATTCCATTAAAATTCATTATTTCTATCCACTCATATTCCTTTAAAATTCATTATTTCTATCCATTCATATTCCATGAAAATTCATTATTTCTATCCATTCATATTCCATGAAAATTCATTATCTCCCTCCATTCATATTCCTTTAAAATTCATTATTTCTATCCATTCATATTCCATGAAAATTCATTATTTCTATCCATTCATATTCCATGAAAATTCATTATCTTCCTCCATTCATATTCCATTAAAATTCATTATTTCTATCCACTCATATTCCTTTAAAATTCATTATTTCTATCCATTCATATTCCATGAAAATTCATTATTTCTATCCATTCATATTCCATGAAAATTCATTATCTCCTCCATTCATATTCCATTTAAATAATTCATTATTTCCATCCATTTATATTCCATTAAAATTCATTATTTCCATCCATTTATATTCCATTAAAATTCATTATCTCCCTCTATTCATATTCCATTGTCCCTGATCATAATGTTAAAAAAATGTCTATATTCTACTTTTAAAGAAAAAATATAAAATTGTTTAGATTTAGAATTAGAGATGATAAATAAAGACATGAACTAAAATAGAAATTTTGTATGCGTTCCGTAGAAAAAAATCTTTTTCTGCAAGAAAGATTAGGATTATTTTATTCCTAGCATCTGAAAGAATCCACACGACTTGTTCCATTATGTACGGAAAAGCTCTTATATAACTTTCGGTTCGCAAATATTTAATTCAGGTTTCGAAATTTTATACCTTAACTTCTTTTCCTTCCCATACATTAAAAGATGAATCGACTGATTTTAAAAAAACTGTCAGAAAAAAAGGAAATAAAATTTTCAGATATGAAGCTCAGAAGACTTTTTATATAGTTCAGAAATTTTAGAATTCTTTTATTATCCGTATGTTTATATACCGCTTGTTAAATATTATATTATAAACAATTTCAATTCTATTGGCACAGAATAAACATGAAAACATAAAAAGTAAAAGATATGCTTGATTTCAAAATTTAAATTTTTTAACTCGTACTATTACGTCAGTTACAAGAAGGAACTTGATTCCAGCATAACTTTTTATACATTTTTATTAAAGTCTACTTTAGTCGTGGAATTTCTCTTACAAGGCGTATTGTAAATTGTCTTAACGGTATTTAAAAATTAATATCTTTTGAAGAATGCATTTTCTGTTGAAGTATTTTGAAAAACTTGTTTTCTGATTTCCTGTTCAAGACTCCGTGTGTGTCTGATTCTCACAGTCCTGCAGTGCGGGATGGACATCCCATGAGTAATCTACTCATGGATGGAAGGAAAGGGGCAGCTTTAGTTGTGATGGAGCTCCGTAGGTAGGAATCTGGCTTGGTTCCGTGTCGCTAAGAAGTAGGGCAGTGGCTTCCGGGAGGACTTTTAGGGGAACTACCCCGCATTTTGCGTATCGTATGGAAAAAAAACCCTGAAGACTCCCACCAGGTAGTCCAACTCACGAGACAAGAACAATTTATTTTCAAAACACACACCATTTTGTTTGTCAATAAGTTCAAATTATTTCGAACATTTCAAATTTATTTGCATTTTAAGACAAAAAGAGAACATTCACTAAATAAATGCAATTTTTCTTTACTTTTTCAAAATTCAAAAAAGTTCCATGAAAGCTAATATCAAATTACCGATCTTTTTAACACATAGCCTTTAAGTAGAAAAATATGCGAAACTCTCTAAATAAATACGAAATTACATCCCTGCATTAAAAAAGCAATATGTGTCCGTAAAATTTAATAATAGAGAGTTTTTGCATACCGTGTTTTGGACGTCCGTTTGTTTTTTTCATTAGCGCGCATGCTCATAGGAAATTGCACATGCGTATCTGTAATAATGTTTCCTATGAGCATGCGCGCTAGGGAGAAAAAGCTAACGGACGTCCAAAATACGGTATGCAAAAACTATCGAAGTGATTTATTCAAATTATTCTAACCACAGTAATATTAACAAAAAATGGGAATCCCACAACCATTCTAGGCTTGAGTAGTAATAAAAAGAGAAATTTCTCGAAAATTTCGATTTCACCAGTTAATTTGGAATTTCTTCAAGGTTTGAGTGTAAATTGGTCACCTAATTTTTGTTTAAAAATTGGTGATGCATTTTTTTCTAAAAAAAAAAAAAAAAAAAAAAACGTATGTTAAGGCACACCAGCAGGAAGAAAATCAATGGTAGTGTGAGTTTTAATTTCAAAGCTACAAAAACAGTTTAAAGAACAAGAATTGAATAATTAATAAAAGCTCTACAAAAAACAATTTTTGACTTTCAAACCATATCCCAATCATTTTAATTATTTACAAATTCAGATTAATTACAAAGATAATTTCAATTAAAGTAAATTAGAATAAAAAGCTTTCATCATCATTGGGGGCAAGAACCCCATGGTGGGCCAAGGCCGTCTGCCAACTGGCATATTTCGAGAAGGTGATGTTTTCTTTTCTTTTTTTTTTTTTTTACGGGTTAGAGTTGTCAGCCCTATTCCCAACGTTCTACAATCATATTAGACTGGAACCTGAGGTTCAAAGTGGATTCCAAACCCCTACAAACATCCACGGGACAGCCGGGACTCGAACCCGAAACCTGTGGCACAGAAAGCCAGATAAAAAGATTTAACATTTTAAATTGAAATATTCTCCCAATTATTAAGTTATTATTTCTTATTAGATACGAGCGACAGGCGCTCAGGGCCCTAGATTTCGGTTCGAGTCCCGGCGATGTCATAGATGTTTGTAGGGGTTCGGAATCCACTTAGGGCCCGCTTAGAATCCACTTATCCCACTTACCCCGTAGATAGAAAATTTCTCGATATCTTGAAATCTGCCAGTAGGCAAATGGCCTTGGCCCACTGTAGGGCTGTAGCGCCAGTGAAGAAGAAAAAAAGATAGCATGTAAACAGATGTACCATAATATATTTTTATCGTGTTTCAGATGAAGTCGAATAGCTCGCGTGACAGAATTTTAAATTACCTTCCCTTGAATAGGAAAATTTCATTTCCACTTCGCAGTAAAAAGGTTTTCCCCTTGATTGGAAAATTTCGTGTCCGAGCAAATTTTTCAATCACCATAAAATTAGGTAGAAACAGCGAGATGTACTTCGAGATAGAGTAGAAATGAAATGTAAACATCAAAGCAGAGGAGAAATAAATCGAAGCATAATATAAAATTCATGCATTTCAGAAGAAAAAAATGGAGAGTTGGAGCGATTCGTAAAGAATATTTACGTGTAGAACAAAATATATGGAAGATGCCTTTTTTATCGATTGTTTTTTTTTTTTTAATGTTATTTGAGCTGAGGTTTTTTTTATTTCTTGTAAGACAATGCAAGAATGTATTTCCAATATTTCAATTAAATGTTTCTTCGAATTTTTGTTTTGTCGAATTAAGTTTTAAAAAGTATTGTTATTTCAACTTTTCTTCATCATAAAAGCAAGAATTTTCAGTCATCATAAAATTAAGCAAAACCAGATATTGAAGAATTGAGAAAAATAAAATGTAAATATTTTTTCCCTTCATCTAACTTGGCCTAGTCGATTGCAACATTTTAGTGACCAAGTCCATGAACCCGTGCGGTCACTTGGAAGGGGGAGGGAGGGGACAGCTTCTGTTGAGATGGAGCACCCCTTAGGTAGAAGTTTGACTTGACTCATGATTTGACTTGACTTGACTTGACTTGGACTAATAATTTACTTTTCAGCATCAACCTACAACTGCTGTCACCGTTCAGCATAATCCCTGTTCGCTTGGTTCAATGAGTTACCATATTATAACTCTGTTTACTTTTTAATATTTTGGCATCGACAACTGGTCCCTAATTGTACTGAATTTAAATTTAACTTTAATTTCATTTATTTTGTATCTTACTTTTATTTATTATTAGTATTTTTATCTTTTTTTTTGAGTACCATTTAACTTGAATTTTTTAGAAATATTATCTTATTATCCATACTAACCTAATTTAGCAGCCAATTAAAATTTAAAGCATATTTATGAATTAAGATGAGGAGGTTTAAGGGGTATTTCCCCAGTTGGTCCTCCGTAATCGGTACGCCAGTTGCCAGTTGACTTGACTCTTGAAGGAGGGCAGTGCCTTCCGGGACGACTTCTGGGGTGAACTACCCCGTATGCGCGTATCGTAAGGAGAAAACCCCCTGAAAACCTCTACTAGGTAACCTGACTAACGTGGCAAGATGTTAAACATAACAAACGCCATTGGACAATGTCCACAACAAAGCTGTTACCGGATTGAAACCTCAGCCTAATGTTCACCAACGATGCACGTTACCACTGAACCACGAATCGGGCAATCACATTTTAAAAAATTTAATAAATAAAGTTTCCTGATATAAAAAAATAAAATTATTTGGTACTAATCAGCAATATCACCATCATCAACAATGGCGCAATAGCCCCATGGTGGGCAAAGGCCGTCTGTCTACTGGCAGTTTGGTTTGTCACTCTACGGTCATTTTTGCCCACTTTATACCAATTAGACCGGTACCTACAATTTAAAGTGGATTCCGAACCACTAACAAACATCCAACAAACACCGCTAGGATTTGAACCTGAAACCTGGGGCACTGAAGGCCAGAGAGCTAGCCAATTAGCCATCAGGCCGCCTGCCTACTGGCAGATTTCTAGAGAGGAGATGTTTTCTTTTTTACGTGGCTTTTTTCTTTTCCCAACGCTCTACAGTCACATTAGATAGGGACCTACGGTTTAAAGTGGATTCCGAACCACTATAAACATCCATCGTACCGAGACCCGAACCCGAAATCTGTGTCACCGAGCACCACAGCGCTAATCACTCGATCATCAGATTCTAATCAGCAAAATAAATATATAAATCATAATGATTATTAAATATGTATATAAAATCAGTATAATCGATAAACAAATATAATTATAATTAATCGGGCTGAAATGCAAATATAAAAGAGAAGAAAACACAATAGAACAATAAGATAAAATGTATGTGTTTCGAAAGAAAATCTTTCAGAAGAAAATTGAAATATCTGATCGACTTGTAAACAATATTTACTCCAGATGAAATTGTATGGAAAATATGTAAACGATTCTTTTTGTGGGTGGCTTTAAATGCTATTTGAACCAAGGTTTCTTCTTCTTTCTGGTAAACCAACACGTGGATATTTATTTTCCATGTAACAACTCAATTTTGTGTCCTAGAGTTTTATTTCATTGAACCTTTATGCATAAAAGAATAACATTTGAACTTTGCTGTTAAGTAAATTTCTTGAAAACCTGATGATCATTTTAAAATTTGATAAAAAAATGCATGTAGAGCTGAAATACATAATTAAGATCAAGTAATTCTTGTAACTTTATTAAAAATATACAAAAAATATTTTTGGTACAACTGTTAAAAAGAAAATAATAAAAGATAAATAAAAAGTAAACACTCCATTGATAAAATAATTGTTTTGGTATTTTGGTTTGAAATTGAGTTTAAATTTTAATTACACAAATTAATACCTTACTTACCTTAAATACGGCTTTTAATACCAATGAATTAAAAGTTAACTTGCACTTGGGCCCATTTTCAACTGTAACGATTGGGTCAAATTTTAATATAAAAATCTGACTCAAAGACATTCTCACATTTTCACATACCATACACATGCATTATCTAGCCATGAGTGAGAAATTATTTTTGTTAAAACAACGATATGAATTGCATAAATTATTAATTATTTTGAATGTTAATAATTTTAATCTGGATTGATTTTTGCACATTTAAAAAGTTACAGCGGCACATGTTAAAACATTTTTTAACCGTTAAAAAGAGTTGCCAAATAAATCCAGCAACGGTTTTATTTTATGGAAAACTAGAAAGTAGCCTTTAAATGATGATATCGATTTATTTTATTTTTTTACATGCATGTATTTAAAGTTTTTGCAATATAAAACTTACAGGCCATGAAGAAACATGTAGTCGGAGAAACATGTAGCCGACCTTAGGAGCTTATGACAATTTAAGAATATTATTATAAGAATATTCATTATATGATTACTAATTTATTGTAGGCGCTGTATTGTACGACTTATTGTATGATCATTAATGTACAAGCTACTTAAATGATTCATATGATTTTAAAATATTAAAAATCGCAAATTAAAGTATTTGAAATTATTGCAATTTCTAAAAAATCATACATCATCAATAATTAATTGATATGTTAAAGGTCCGACCATCGGCCTTTTTCTAAAATCTGCAAATGTTCTATGTTGTTTTGAGGTCACATGACGTGGTTCCACCAATTGGATGTATGTACTAGAAACTGGTGAGCTCATCATATATGCCATAGAATTACTGTGAGTGAGGAAATGGCCAATTTCCTCTCAATTTCCAGGTTCTTTTCATGCATCAATTATTATTAAATCTATTCAATTTTGAAGTTGGCTGTTATTTTATGTGCAGTTGGACTGTTTTTCTGATAATACAAAAGGGCGTTTAGAACGCCTATTAACTATCAATAAAGATTTTTAATAATTGTTAAATTCCCTTAAATTTAATCAGCCCTTACGCTTTTTGAGATGCGAAATTTTATAATATAGAAATTTCAACCTGCGTGAAGAACATGGATTTAAATTCTGGAATGGATCGCTATATTAATTTTATTTCTATTATAAAGAAACGTCGTATGTAGTCTAAATTATTGAACAGTGTATTTTGCATTTGATTTTAAATACGAGTCCTTGAGATCATCGCCTCTAGAAAGACAGATACTATAGCATAATTCTCACGAAAAAAGTTTTGGCATTTCATTCTCAGGAAATTCATGTTAGTTTAAAAATCATGTTAGTTTAAAAAACCTGATAGCAATAATCAGCATCATGTATAGTGAGGAAATTAACGAATGTCTGTGCGACCTTCACAGTTCGTAACAACTACAGATTAAATGTCAACCAATTGATATACCATGAGTTGTTCCATCGTGATGGGTGATAGACAACGAGCTGAGTAATGTCTACTCAATGAGAAGTGAGGGAAACTGACCACACCTCTTCTTGACGAATTGGCTTAAAAAAGGAGATTGTCGGTGAAGAGAGTTCTGCGACGATTCGACAAGAAGTGTTTTTTTTGAAAGGGATTAAAAAAGGTCGAAATTTCCACCTGTTAACAAAGCGAGTCCCTTGTGGTTTCGTGTATCACGGCGTATGATAATTAAGCACTGCCGCGGAGCAGGTGTTTAGATTCATCGTAGTCTCGAGAACTCTCGAGTCTCGAAATCTCCGTCCTTGAAGTAAACTGTATTTGTGAATCAAATTACCTTTAATTTTAATTTTTTGGAAACAGAGTTCTTAATATAATGCTTGTAAATAAAAATTAAATTGTTCTCATGAACCTTAAAGTGGACATCTTCTTGAAGCCGTTATAAGTCTAATATAGGGCGAGATGTCACAATACGTTTGTCAGATTATAATAAGAGAGCCTTATTGCATTAAATTCACATTTGGAATGAATAACCCAGAAGTGATATCTGGAGAGCGAGGGGGGGTTGAACCATCCCTCCTCTTTTGCCCCAAGAGAGGATATTCAGTATTATAATTTTCTCGAATCTGTCTCTCTCATGGCACTCAGTTCAGCTTTAATTGTGAATGGAGCTTTCTCGGTTCCAAACCTCAAAAGACGTATCGGTCCATTAATAGTCTATAAATTGACTGCATTACTGCAATGTGCCTCAGTGCTATTAACAGTAATTGTAGCTCTATAATAACGCCTTGTGACTATATTATTAGAATACTCCTCCATTATCGACAACTGTAATTATGCAATTATACAATATTATGCAACTACATTACTATTGTACTCTGTTGCGGAACAGAGTTGAGTTGGAAACTGATGCAATTATATGAATGCGTCATATATTTCATTCAACCTAAAGAGATATATCAATAGTTCAGCGGGAATTCGGCCTTTCTTTACCAGCTGTTTGATATGTAAGATCCGTATCTAAGAAAAGCAACCTTGCATGTTGCAATCATAACACAAGACAGAAGTTAAAATGCAAGAGGAATATTATAGATTGCAGTATTCCTGGTATGTTACTACACGGTATTTATGGGGGAAATTTCATACGATACACTTGCTTCTTTAAGTAAAAGAAAAGAAATTCGACTTTCGAAATATGTTTGTCACACAAACTTCTTTTAAAATGCACAAGGAGAAGAAAAAAAAAAAGGGTTTTGTAAAAAGAATTGCTATTAACTTACTTTCGTCTAGACACATTGCGATTTATGATATATGCTTTTTTGAAAGTTTTACAAAGTTGGGAGACGAACTTTTGATGTTAAAAAAATATTCAGAAATATTTAAGAAATGATATAGGAATGAAGAATTTGTTTTAAGTTAAGAAAGTTTTACAAAAAAGCTGCTTAAATTTAACCACACGAAATTATATATTATACATAAAATATATTCTATATTAGCATAAATATGCGTAACATGCCATTACATATTATACACACATACATATATTATTATTATTATTAGTAGTAGTAGTAGTAGTAATAAATGTATCACTATTGTAATTATATATTAATTAGATAATCTTTATTTCTACTTAAAAAAGGCAATGTGTAATAAATTCTTTTTTTCACTGAATTTCTCTTAATATCAGAATATTCTTAATTAATAAATAAGATAAATACTTTCATATAAACATATCCTTAACAAATAATCGATTTTAGCACTTTTTATTTTTTATTTTTTTTTCATTTTTTTACGCGATTGTATATCATAAAATGTAAAGTTAAATGACATTCATTAAAAAAATTTTTTTGCACTGATGTATATTTTGGGGCCTGTGGTACAGCTTTCGACGTCAGTTTCGTGTTCAGGCTAACGTGCCATGGATGTTTGTAGTAGTTCGGAATCCACTTTAAACAGTAGGTCTCGGTCTAATATGGGTGGCGTTGGCGTTATAGCGTTGGGTGTGGACAACCCTACCCCTAAAAGAAACACCATCTCTTCTTTCGAAATCTGCCACTAGGCAGACGGTCTTGGTTCACCATGGGGATGTTGCGCTAATGATGATGATGAATGATGTATATTTTACATCATCATCATCATCATTTACTGACGTCATAAAAAAATGTGCAATAACACCATAAAAAATTCTGCATTTAATTGTTAATATTTTTAAGCGTTTAAAATCAAATAACATGGAACTGTTTTCTAGTAAATTTGAAATTTTTTATGAAATAAAATTTTAAATCACGTACTCTACAAAAAATAAGTTTTAAATTATATTAAGAATTTTTCTTATTTATCATCAGTTCATACATGTTGAACATGTATGTTATTTTGAAGATAGGAATTATAGATAAGGAAATAGATAGGATTGTTGAAAATTCAAAATTTCTGATATGGAGGTATTTTATTTGCAATGAAATTTTCAATCCTTTTGTTAAAGTATTTATCGGATAATAAAACTTTTTAAACACATTAATCAATAAAAATGCCATCAAAATTCTTTTCAATTATAAAGAAACAAATTACTACAAGATTATTTGATGTACTGACAAACATATTTCATTGAAATGATCTATAAAAACATTCATTCTTAATCAAGATCATTGAACTTGAATAATTAAATCATTATCTTTAATGATCATTAAATCATTAATTTGAAGATCATTGTGTTGTTTCCACTTTTAAATCTAGCCTTTCTCATGCAACCAATGCTGTTAATTTATTGCATGTTTTTAACTGAGATTATCAATAGATATTATCTTTTTTTTTCTATTGCATCACTATTTAATTTAAGATAAACAATTTTCTTCTTCAACGGCGCAACAGCTTCAAGCCTTCTGCCTACTGGCATATTCGAAACATGAGATGTTTTTTTCTTCTTTTTGCGGGGTTAGGATTGGCAGCCCTTCGTCCAATGTTCCACAGTAATATTAGACTAGAATCACTTACTGTTTAAAGTGGAACCCCTATAAATATTCCTGGCACCACTGGGACTCGAACCCAAAACCTGTGGTACAGAGCGCTAGTCACTCGGCCATCAGGTCCCAAGGTAATATAAACTTGTTAGGTATAAGGTATTACATTAATAATCAACATCAGTCTGTTTAAATATGCTGTATTTTATTATCATATTTAATATGTCGTGGAAAAATAAAATATCTTCTCTGAAGGTATAAAAAGGTATAAGGTAAAGGTAAGAAGGTATTTTTCCATGTAAAAATATAAAAAAAATTTCTTCGTGTTAAAATGATACACTGCAACAATTTATACGTTTTCTTTCATTCATCTATTTCTTTTTATTTTCATCCATCTATTTCCTTTTTTCTTTCGTCCATCTACTATATAATACATTTTCTTTTCATCCACTCCTGGGGAATTTTCGTATTAAACACACAATATACTTGCTAAATTTGCGTTGTGACGTTTTCTGACATCATCTCAATGTAACACACCCTTTAGAGGTAAATTTCTATGATTACCTCAATACATATACCTATTTAAATTCAATCATATGCTTCAATTAGAAAAATTACTTTCCTTTCATATCATTTTATACCTATTTAGATAGCATCGTGATAGTACTCTACGATATGCTAGTGACGGGATTCTACAAACATCATGAAAGCATAGGCGTGGCCCCTTAGACGACTCAATTGTAGAGTAAGGATAATTATTCTAAATAGGATTCTGAAAACTGAAAGCGATTCTTTGAATAGAAATGGTAGCTTGTCAATGTGTTGATTCTGTCCAGGATTGGGGGCAATAGTTTCGACGGCAATATATTCTTAAACATTTTTCTCGGGCCTGAATGGCCGACTAACTTTGGCTCTCGGTACCACAGGTTTCGTTCGAATCCCGGCGCGCTGCCATGGATCTGTGCAGTGATTCGGAATCCCCATTTTCTAATAGGATCGTAGAGCGTTGCGGGGGCATTACTCCGCGTCCGTGGCTTATCTTCAAGTTACACGTGCCCCCTGGATGATAATGGAAAGTGAGTAACGTCTTTGCAGCGCTTGCCTAAAGGCGTCCATGACTAAGTGTTTGCCAGCTGCATTAGAAGAAAAAAAAAAAACATTTGTATGTTCTTGTTAATTTTTTTTTTTTTTTATTATGTAGTTTTGCATGGCGCTCGGGGCCACAGGTTTCGGTTCGAGTCCTGGTGGTGTCAAGGAGTAGTGGTTTGGTTTTGTACTTTTGTAGTGCTTCGGAATCCACTTTAAACCGTAGATAAAAAATACAAGATTGCTTAAATTTTGTACTCTGATGCATGCCATTTTAACCCATTCCGTGTTCCATTACTCCATTCAAATGATCACTCCATCGAATGTGATGGAAATCAGTTTTCACCACTTGAGTTTGTTTTACTGACTCATACAGGAAGACTGATTTCGTCGAAACCTAAATTCCTTAAAAATTAATGCACAAAAAATTGAACAATTGAAAACTATAAATTACGAGTGCCCTAAAATATGTAACTCTTTGATTTTTCAGAAAAGAACTAAAATACGAATGACTATAGAATATCAGAAACAAACTCTCAATCTGAAACTTACTTACCTTACCAGATGACTCCTCCGCGTAGAGGCTTTGGTAATCAAACCATTTCTGGTAAAAAGAAATCTCGCTAAAATTCAATACGTCGACGTGAGCAATGTATGGTACAACCCAACCATCTACGTCTCGATCAGGTTGCTGAATGAATTACGAGTAAATTGTTACTTTTTTTTAATTCCAACTAATTTTTGTGGGTTTTTATAATCTGCGAATGAAAATTTATAATAACAGAAATATTCAAAAACATTTCGATAATTAAACATGAACCCTATTTTTTACAACTTCCATATGGTGATAAAACAAACAATGATACGACTCAATTCGATACGCAGATAACCCACGTGTGAAAAAAGACAAGCGGGCATTTTTTTTTTACGATTTTCCCCATTATAAATAGATCCCTTTTCGTATTATTGCCATATAAAAACTCTTCAAAAATAGATCCCACCGCGCACCAGGCGATGTTAGAAAGTTTGCGTGGCCAATGTCGTTCCGAGAAATATAAAACATTAGAAAAAGATTCGGGGTTGAATCGTTGAAGTTATGATCAGAGGGAAAAATATCACACAAAAGACAACTGAGAATTATTTACTGCAATTTTCTGCCCTAGAGTTCTTTCAAAATTTCCAGAAAAATCTTTTGCCAGTAAAGTTCTGTTGTTACATGAAATATTTTGTTAATAACTTAAAATTAGAGCTTATGGGAAAATTAAATATTGCATTTTAAAAAAATCAGAGGCACAAAAATCTTAACTAATCAATTCATAAAATTTGCTTGCCTATCAGGACTTGACCCATTCGTCGTCGTTCATAATTAGTAATTTACAAACAATTATTGTAAAAATAGTTACCCTTTTTGAAATATTTAATAAAAGCATCCTGGATTTGTAAGCTTTTTTTTTTTGTCTTTGTTTTTGTTGTGGCTCTACGGTCATTTTGTGCACATGAGGACTAAACAGACCGGGACCTACAGTTTAAAGTGGATTCCGAACCACTTACAAACATCCCAACCACCACCAGGATTCGAACCTGAATCCTTAGTACCAAAGGGCAGAACGCTAGCCAATTAGCCATCAGGCCGCGCCGGGGATTTTAAGCAGGTTAAATATATGCATATGAAAATATTAATTTTTTCGTTTTTACAAATATATATAAAATTATTTAAATTGTGAAAATTACTTCATTAGATTTATTAGTATAAAAACAGCATCATTATTCGTTTCAGAAAAAAATGTAATTTTCAATGATCTAAGCCCTTTTGACACAGCAAAGATATATTTACTTTTTTAAAGTAAATTATTTTTAATATTCTGTCGAAATACTATTATGAATTTACCATTAAATGAAAATGTTAAACAATACAAGTAGCAAAACAGTATCTCGTGCAGAAATATTTATGAAAATTCTGCTTGCTATACAATATGAACATACCATTTTATGAGTAAATTTCTTTTGTTAAATTATAACTTCAACAATACAACTATCTATATACAACTATCTTAAATGCTTTACTGTTTACTCATTTGGGGAAACGTAATTTAAATTATCTTAATTTGCGTATAGAATCAGGTACTTAATACAGTGTTATACACTGAAGTGACAAAAGTCATGGGATAGCAATATGCAAATTTTCAGATGGCATTAGCATCGCGTAGAACAGGTATAAATGCGCAGTGCTTTCGCAGAGCTTTCATTTCTGTTCAAGTTATTCATGTGAAGAGGTTTTGACGTGATGATGACCGCACGACGGGAATTAACAGACTTTGAACGCGGAATGTTAGTTGGAGCTAGACGCATGGGTCATGCCATTTCGAAATCGTTAGGGAATTCAACATTCCCAGATCCACTATGTCAAGAGTGTGCCGAGTATGAAATTTCAGGCATAACATCCCACCATGGACAGCGCAGTGGTCGACCGCCTGCACTTAACGACCGAGACCGGCGACGTCTGCAAAGAGTCGTAAATTCTAACAGACAAGCAACACTGCGTAAAATAACCGCAGAAATCAATGCGGGACGTACAAGGGACTTGTCTGTTAGAACTGTGTGGAGAAATTTGGCTTTCTTGGGCTATTCCAGCAGAAGACCGACTCGAGTGCCTTTACTGACAGAACGACATCGCTTGCAGCGACTCTCGTGGGCACGTGAGCATATCGGTTGGTCCCTAGATGAATGGAAAACCGTGGCCTGGTCCGATGAGTCACGATTTCAGTTGGTAATGATGGTAGGGTTCGAGTTTGGCGCAGACCCCACGAAGCCATGGACCCAAACTGTCAGCAAGGCACTGTTCAAGCTGGTGGTGGCTCCGTAATGGTGTGGGCTGTTTTTCATGGCATGGACTTGGTCCTCTGGTGCGACTGGACCGAACATTGACTGGAAATGCTTATGTTCAGCTACTTGGAATCACTTGCAGCCATTCATGGACTTCATGTACCCAAACAACGATGGGATTTTTATGGATGACAATGCGCCATGTCACCGGGCCACAACTGTTCGCGATTGGTTTGAAGAACATTCTGGACAATTCCAACGAATGATCTGGCCACCTAGATCGCCCGACATGAATCCCATCGAGCATTTATGGGACATCATCGAGAGGTCTGTTCGTGCCCAAAATCCTGCACCATCAACGCTTTCACAATTATGGACGTCTATCGAGACAGCATGGCTCAATATTCCTGCAGAAGACTTCCAACGACTTGTTGAGTTCATGCCACGTCGAGTTGCTGCACTTCGCCGGGCGAAAGGAGGGCCGACACGATATTAAGAGGTATCCCATGACTTTTGTCACTTCAGTGTATATCGCATGTTTCTGGAAGAAGTAAAATTTTTCAAAGGATACATCTCTGTGTTATGTAAATATGTAGTAATAATAGTGAATACATCTTGTTGTGTAAATATGCACTGTTGTGTAAATATATAATTTAAACTTATTGAAAGCTAGTAAGCGGAAGTTTCCTAATTTTCTAAAAAAAAAAACTTGCGTATGAAATATTTCTCCAAACATACAAATTGGAACAGTGATGTTTAGGATAAACAAACACTGTTAAAAATGTTTCTAAAACAAGTTTATATTTGCAGAACCTTTATTCAAATACTAACGTCCAAATAAACAAATATTTGGGCCATACGTAGAAATGTTTTAAAATGATTATTTATAAATATTTTACTACATCGAAACAAAATACGCTCAGTTATCTATGAAAGAAATAATTTATAAATATTTCCTGAACAGTTCTAAGCAATTATAAAATTTGGGGATAAAATCGCAGATGTTATCTACACATTTAAATGAACTAAGTTTAGTCGAATTATCTAAATTTTATCAATTTTACGTTAATTCTGCTGCACAAATATGGAAAATCAAATATCTCTAAATAAAGCTAGAAATTCATTTGCTTCGAGATATATTTTATTTACAATAAATATGTTTTTTTTTTTCTTTCTAATGCAGCTGGCAAACACAGACATGGACGTCTTGGAAGCCTTAAGGCAAGCGCTGCACAGACGTACTCACTTTGCATTACCCAGGGGGCGCGTGTAACTTGAAGATAAGCTAATGACGGGGAGTAACAATGCCCCCGCAACGCTCTACGATCCTATTAGACCGGGACCTACTTTTTAAAGTGGATTCCGAACCTCTACAAACAACCATGGCACCGCCGGGACTCGAACCCGAAACCTGTGGTACCGAGCGTCCAGAGCACTAGCCACTCGGCCATTCAGGCCCACAATACACATGTATAAACTAAGATTAAAATCAGCTACCAGCGTTCATGGCAATTTCTATGCCCAAACACTAGGAGACTCGATGGCACGTGCGTTATCGTCTCGCGTGGGAATTCTAGATAATTATTATGAATTTTTCAGGTTTTATTTCTCATGACATGCAAATACATGGGGCAGACATTCTTGTAAGTTTTCCAGAAGGCAAAAAAGATTCAACACCTGTTATTCATTGCTCTAAACATACTATCTGGAAAGTGAAGTGCTTAATGTGTTAAAAACAATGCATGAATTACACTCTGAATCAATATGTGAAATTTATAATAATGAGGAACTATGAGATTTATATTTCTAGTTATATTCCTTTTACTATAGTGATTTCTTTATTATATTAAAAACGAAGTAAATTTAAATATTTAATAAGGGGGAAAAAGTTATTCATCGTTTTATTAAAAAATACTAATTTAAAGTTTGAAAGGGGCCCTGATGGCTGAGTGACTGGCGCTCGGTGATACAGGTTTCGGATTCGAGTCCCGGCGGAATCCACTTTAAACTTTAGGTCCCGGTATAATATGACTGTACACCGTAGGGCTGACAACCCTACCTTGTAAAAAGAAACCATCTCCCGTCTTGAAATTTGCCAGTAAGCAGACGGCCTAGGCCCACCATAGGTTATTGTATCGGAAGATAGTTATTTTTAGAAAGTTTGAAAGTGGTGCCTTTACTGTTCATTCTAGATATGTACAGAGTATATATTTATATATATATATGTTCTTGAAAATTATCAACATGTATATATTTCTTTTTTACATACAAAAAAAAACAATACATTAAAAAGAAAATAAATAATTTTATTCGTGATAATAAAATATTCTTATATGCTTTTTAAAATTTATATCAATTTTTGTAATTACCAAGCGAAAAAGAGGTGGGCAAAAGGATTTTAATGATCAATTTGTTTTTATATGTCCTAAAAATGCTTGTTCACAAATACAAGTTGAAAATAGCAGGCTTGTGAATCTTTATGTATTATTTAGCAACAACCGCATTTATTTATCTGTCGTATTTGAAAATGGAAAATAATTTTTTTAATAAATAAGGTAGAGATAAAATTACGGGACGAAGAACCTACATTTGTATAGCATGCTATTGACAAAGAATCTGATCTTCTAATTAGAGTAAAATAGAAAACATTGTATGAAATTTTTTAACATTTAATACTTATATATTTTACATAAAATAAAACTAAATTTGATTTGTATTTTCCGTCATAATCTAGATTTTTTTCAAACAAATAATCAATTATATTTTTGAAGCAAAATGGACAAAAAAATTGATTTTTTAAGCGAGGCTAACTGCAAAAAAAGTTTCTGCAGGCTGCGGTGAGTGCATACTTATTTGTTTATAAAAAAAAAAAACAAGTATACGCAGATTGCTGACTAGTAGGAATGCAGATAAGTATGCACAAGCGTTTGAGCAAGCAAATGCTTGGTTTGAGTAAATTCACCATGCATTTGTTCTAAAAATGTAAATAATATGTACTGATCCATATTTAAAAGACAAACTGGCAATACTGAAGTGGAATCTTCAACAAAAACTAAAAAAAAATTTAGTAAAAATGGATGCGCTCACCACATTCCATGGCCCAAATTTTTATTTATTCTTCAAGTCAAAAAACTCACAACAATCTAAAAATGTGCTCAAAGCTTTCAAACAAGCTTCTTGAGCTTCCGATTCAAGCATAAATTGCTAATTCAGCGTACTCAGTTTTCCCGGGAGCAGATTAGTAAGCAGGAACGATAGAGCTCACTTCCAAGATAAAACAGCATGAGTCCTTTTACACTAGAAACATAATTTTAAAAACTAGCAAAGAATAGTCTGTTTACTCTGTCAGAAAAGATGAATCAACAGTCAGAACTCTTTTCAAGAAACTAACGTATGACTTCATTTTAAAAGTAAATAAATGTTAAGTTGTTCAAGTTAAGAGACTTCCGTGTTCATAATTTAGTACGTTTCTGACAAAGCTTAACGTCTAAATGGAGTTTCTCCTGTCAGATAATCATAAAGCTGAAGATAAAATTCTTAAATCTTTTTAACTAGGATAAGTTTTAAAATATAGATATCATTCCTTTTGTCATCTGTATTTTAGCGTTATTTATACACTAATGATGACTTATATTTATTTTTTGTAAATATAAAAAAAATATTATATTTCTTTCAAATTTTCAATTCTTGAATTTAATAATATTTTTTTTTTGTTCTAATGCAGCTGGCAAACACTTAGACAGCCTGGTCTTGAATGCCTTAATGCAAGCGCTGCACAGACGTTACTCACTTTGCATTACTCAGGGGGCGCGTGTAACTTGTTGATAAGCCACGGACGCGGCCTCCCGCAACGCCCTAATCCTATTAGGACCGGGACCTACGGCTTAAAGTGGATTCTGAACCACAATAACACCCATGGGCAAAGCCGGGATTTGAACCCGATACCTGTGGTACCGAACGCCAGAGCGCGCCATTCGGCCATCAGGCCCCTCGAATTTAATAATATTATTTCTTGAATTTAAATTGACCCAATAAAGACAGCCTCGGACCCACAGCACAAAAATTATTATTATTTAATAGTAATTTTTGCGCTGTGGGTTTTAGGATAGCCCCACTATAGCCCATGTATGTTGTAAAAGTGACTAAAACGGGTACCCAGTACTTGGGGGTATAACCGGATGGGGTAAGTCAGACTTCTTCCTTTGGGACTTCATGTCTTTGTGCCACAAGGTCCAAGACAAAAATCTTTTACCCTTTATCATGACTCATCGATTTTCCTGGAGAAGTTTTTCATTGTTTAAGAACATATGGGTTCTTGAACTTGGTCTAGATGTTGCTGTCGATCAAGTGGGACAAGAAACAACAACAACAACAGTAGTAGTTTGTCTAAATAAATTAATAGTGCTACATACTTGTTTCACCGATTTAAAATTAATTACCAAAAAAATTTCTTCTTAAATCAAATGAATCTTTTCTACTCGGGATTGATAAGATTGCATAAGATACTCAATTTGGAGCAATTTCCTCTAAAAGTTCTCTCAAAAAGGCAATTTTCTCCATTTATTGCATGTTGATAGATATTTTAGGGCATACAACAGTGGAACACAAGGTCGAACAATGTTCAAAAATTATAAATATTGCCTTTGCTAGCGTATAGGGAAGTTTTCAGGCCCGAATCTACTGAAAGCATCCGTTGCAGTCCCTTCTCTTAAAAGACAGAATTTCGATGACTATTATGATAAAAAGTGTGTAAAAGGTGACTTATTGACAGTTAGCTGACTAATATGAGTTTTCCAGATTTTCTCACAAGCCTCACACAAATGCCGGAGCAATTACTCCAAAAAGAACTGCAAAAAGTTTTACCGGAAGGCAATGACTTCTACTTATGGGCTATTCATGGCTTAGATAAGCTGGAAAAGCACAATAATGTTAAAAATCAACAATACTTTATTCTGAAAGTTTAACTCATTATCCAACAGGTCGCTCCGCCCTAAATGGACTTACGAAAAATTAAAATAAATTCGCAATGCCCGTGATATCTTCGTAAATGTTACACAGTACATGTATTTCAGTAATCATACGAATTTGTCCCATGAATTACAACTTTATCAACCCCAACAATAATTGTTGATATTCTAATTTCACTGCCTCATTTTATTAAGTGTATTTCTATGCAATTAATTGCACTTCCACGTCAAGACTTATTCCCTAATGAATAAGATTCCCCGTACTTGATAATTGGACAATAATGGCGACATTAAAAATTCAACATGTCTTCTCCCCGGGCAATGGACTCATTATCCAAATTGGTCCCAGATAAATGAGCTGGTTGGAAGACGAAAAGAATTATTCCGACTGCCATCTAAATTAGAGAACGTGAAATATCTGTCTTCTCTAAAATTACCTGGTGTTTGCAATGCGCCACAAAGCGCGTTTTGTCTGATGTTAAGCCTGTCTCGCAAACGAAGCCATTTAGTGCCAATTTCGAATTTCGACTGCATGTGCTAGCTAGGATTACAGTTATTTCTTAACTATTTGTCTGAATCTGTCTGTGAGCTAGCCAGGTTTTAGCTTCTCCAGAGATGCCACTTATTATATTTATTCTTTTGTAATGTAATACGCTTAATAATGTAATATACACACTACTGTAATGTAATATTTAAATGTAATGCATTTAATAATTTTATATAAGAACAATTAATATAAAAAAAATTTTAAAGTCAATTCCTACCTTTTTTTCACTATATTGCAGGAAGTCCTTTATAAATAATTTTCATTCATTTTGTTAAGTTAGAAAAAATTCTCTCTCACACACACACTTTCCATCTCTCACTAATTTATTCACATGTTTCATTTTCCGTTTTGTTCCCTCCTTGACTCAGACTAAAACCCTGAATGAAAAAAGAATATGAAAAAAAAATTTTCCATCGATCTACCCGCTTCGCCACTGACAGTATTTATTCCTCAATTTATATCCTGCTAAATATCTTATATAAGAGACCCCATATAAAACTAAAATTAATTAATTAAATTAAATTAATGAATTAATATTTGAAACAACTGTATTAACATCAAGTGTCATTCACTACAAGTTTAAAAAAATGTATTTGAACTTGAGTGCATGAATAAAAAGTATTTTATTAACGATTGAAATTTTGAACAAGATATATAAATATATATAGGGAGAATGTGAACTAATAGTATGAATTGAAAAACAAATGATTTAAACAACAATGTATATAATAAAAACAAGTAATATAAAAAAAAAAAGATTTTTAAAGTCAATTCCTACTTTTTTCACTCTATTGCAGAAAGACCTTTATAGATAATTTTCATGAATTTTTTAAAGTTTATCTAGCACCATCTATTGGTAGATATATGCAACTTAAATCTAAAAAAAACTAAAATTAATTAATTAAATTTAATTACTGAATTAATATTTGAAAAAACTGTATTAACATCAAATCCACTACAAGTTCAAAAATGTATATTTGAATTTGAGTGGATGAATAAAAAAAAGTTTTTATGAACGATTGAAAATTTGAATAAGATATATTTAGGGAGAGTGTGAGATAATAGAAGGAATTGAACAATTGCCAAAACAAAAAGTCCTACATATGCAGTCGTTGAGCTTTATTACTAAATTATGTAGGAAAAAAATTCCATGCATTATTATTATCCAAGTTTATTATTTCATTTCACGAATTAGTTGTCCCATATTGCGAAAAACAATTTATTAATTATTATTTAATTTAATGAACACCTTATTTTTTTTTTTTTATGCCAACAGATTTTCAAGACAATTTTCAGATTTTCAGACAATTGAAAATTATCTGATGCCACCAGTAAAGTTATTGTAAAAAATAAAATAAGGTAGGTAGAATTTACTGAATTAGTTCTTAATTTATAATAATGTTTATAAATTAAAAACTAACACAGTAAATTTTCTAAAATATTTTTAAATATCAAATTTTAATAATTAATATAATATTAATTTAAATATCTTTTTCTAAATTATCAAATTTTGGAAAATATTCCTAAAAATAAATGCTATAAGATTAAAGATGAAAAACAATATTGGGAATTCTTGGATAAAAATGATAGGATAGTTATTTAGTCAAATTATAATATTTAAGGCGGATATTTAGAATTACAAACCTTTTTAATTTTCATCGATAATTTTCTTAATTAAATTTACAGAAATTAAAAGATCATTTTTCTAAATTAAAAAGATTATACGTTATTATGCATTTTTTTTGTATTATGAACATAAATTCTTTAACATAAATCTTTTATTATTATAAATTACATATAGTATCAAATAAGTAGTAAAATTTAATAAAGTTATCTTGCATGGATTGCTCGGATATGGAATGTTTTAAAATAAAGTGAAATGTTTATAAATAACGCAAGTTAAAAATTTAGAAATATATAAATAGTTTTAATTTTTTTAAATATTACTGAGATTATTTTTTATCAATTTTTTAAATTAATTTAGTAATTTATAACTGAATGTTATTATCCATTTATCCGTTAAAAAGAAATATATGAAATAGGTTTCTTTACTTTAAAAATAACACTGCATAAAATCTTTGAATATAATTTTATAGAAATATTTATTACATTATATATTCAATAGCTAAAAAGAAAACGTGTTTGTGTCGAAATTTTGATAAAGCGATTTTTAACAGGTATAGCTAACCTTAATTGATTATTTGCTAACCTTCATTGACAACCTAACCTAAATTGATTATTTTAAAAGTAAAAAAATATATTTTTTCTTTTCAATCTTTTAGCTAATGGAAAACAAGGATAATCGAAGTTCAATTATTAAATTAATACCAACATTTTTGAACATAAATTTAGTAAAATGCATCTATTATGCAAATATTTTCATAATTTGTTCATTCAATTTCTAACCTTTTGACAGCCTTCATCATTGGATATATTATTTTAAAATCAATTCATTTTCTTTAAAATTTTAAAATATTTTAACCTTTCAATAACTATAAACAAAAGTTTATGCCAAAATTTTGATAAAGTAATTTTTTTTAAAATTTTTTTGAATTATTGATTATTTGCTAACCTAAATTGACAGCCTAACCTAAATTAATTATTTTAAAAATAAATTTCTTTTAAAAAGAAATATATTTTCTCTTTCAATTTTCAAACAAATGGAAACAAGGATATCAATTTCATTTATTAAATAATACCATGTTGTTTCGAAAACAAATTTAATAAAATACATCTATTATGCAAATCTTTTCATGGAAATTTTGCATTGAATTTCTGATCTTTGGCTGACAACCTTCGTCATTGGATATATTGCAACAATTAAAAAAATACTGTATAAAATCTTTAAATATAATTTTATACGAATATTTATAACATTATATAATTCAACAGCTAAAAAGAAAACATGTTTATGTTCAATTTTGATAAAGCGATTTTTTAATAGGTATAGCTAACCTTAATTGATTAGTTGCTAACCTTCATTGACAGCTTAACTTGAATTGGTTATTTTAAAAGTAAATTTCATTTTATTAAGAAATATATTTTCTCTTTCAATCTTTTTCAACTAATGAAATACAGAGATATTAGATTCAATTATTAAATTAGTACCATGTTGTTTCGAAAACAAATTTATTAAAATGCATCTATTATGCAAATCTTTTCATGGAAATTTTGCTTTCAAATTTCTAATCTCTGGGTGACAACCTTCATCATTGGATATATTATAACAATTAACAGAATACTGTATAAAATCTTTATAAATGTAATATAATCTTTATAAATATAATTTTATAGGAATATTTATAGCATTATATATTCAATAGCTAAAAAGTAAAACGTGTTTGTGTGAAAATTTTGATAATGTAATTTTTTTTTTTTTTTAGGTATAGCTAACCTTAATTGATTATTTGTTAACCTTCATTGACAGCCTAACCTTAATTGATTATTTTAAAAATAAATTTCTTTTAAAAAGAATCTTTCAATCTAATGCAATACAAGTATATTAAATTCAATACCATCTTGTTTTGAACGCAAATTTATTAAAATGCATCTATTATGTAAATCTTTTCATAGAAATTTTTGCATTCAGTTTGTAATCTCTGGGGAAAACCTTCGTCATTGTATATATTGTAATAATTAAAATAATACCGTATAAAATTTTTAAATATAATTTTATAGGAATATTTATTATAACATTATATATTCAATAACTAAAAAGAAAAACGTGCTTGTGTCAAAATTTTGATAATGTAATTTTTTTTGTTCTAAGTATAGCTAACCTTAATTGATTATTTGCTAACCTTCATTGACAGTTTAACTTTAATTGATTATTTTAAAAAGTAAATTTCTTTTAAAAAGAAATATATTTTCCTTTCAATCTTTTAGCTGATGAAAAACAAGGATATCAAATTCATTTATTAAATTTATACCATGTTATTTTGAAAACAAATTTATTAAAATGCATCTATTATGCAAATCTTTTCATGGAAATTTTGCATTGAATTTATGATCTTTGGGTGACAACCTTCGTCATTGGATAGATTGTAACAATTACCTAGAAAAGGCCATAACAAATCGCGTCTCTAGGTGACGTGAAAAAACTCCATTATCTGGTAGGATAATGCATTTAATATCCATCGATCATGTAAAAAAATCCATCCATAATCAGTATATTCCCAATAATATCACTTTAAGGCAACCAATCTTGTTTTGATGCGAAAATGCATTAAATATTAAGGTTCAAAAATTGATACTTTGCAAACACATGTAAAGTGTAAATTCATTATTGATCAATAAAGTTTTAGAACATCATTTGTTATAATGTCACATCTTGCCTGGTAAACAAAGTTGATGTTTTAAAAACAATTTTTTTACTTCATTATTGTAAGTGTTTATTTATGCATTGTAAAATAATTTTCGTTGTTTGCAAAATATATTTAATTTTTAATATGATATGTTAAAAATAATTACATTATCACGCATAAAATTCATTTAAAACTTTCCAAAATAAATCTAATAAAAAAAATAAAGTGACTTATCAATATTTAAACATGATATATGAATGCACATTCATAATAATTTTTATATTAACTATTTTTCTAAATAGAATTAAGAAATTATGCTTAAATATTTGAAGTTACATCAACAATACGTTCATAAATGAATAACTATTCATTATTTATGAATTTTCTATGTTATTAATATAATTTATTGAAATATGTTTATTTCTAAGGCAAGCATGCATCAAAATGGATAATATAACAACTTGTAAGCTGAAATAAAGCTTACGTATGATTTCTTATAAGAACAACTTAAAATTTATTTTATGATTTTCTTGTCATCTTTAAAAAAGTTAGTTTTATAGTCAAGTAAAATATAAATTGTTTTGTTCATCCCAGCTGGCCATGTCTCCATATTTATGAAACTGTATCATTTTAACAATCCTCAAAAACTCCGTTTGATTTTCATACTTATTAACAATTATTGCAACTATTAGTTATTAACATTTATTACATGGAATTAGTGTTTGGTTCTAATGAGAACAACCTGTCACTTAAATCTGATAGCAGATAATCATTGTCATGAATTATTAGACCTTATGAAATCAGCGATTGTTCGATTTCACAGGTCGAAACAATTAGAGGCGGGATATAGACTATGCCCTGAATTGTTTCATCGTGATTGGTGATAGACCATGGGTCGAGAACACAATTAGGGAAGCTGATCTTAATGAATTTGTTTTTAAAACGAGGTTTTTGAGAAAGAGAGTTCTGCGATCTAGACCCCTCTTTTTTTCTGAAAATGATTGAACCATGAAAAGCGAGCCTTTGTGGTTTTGTGCATCACGGGTGATAATGTCTGCCGCAGATGATTAGACCATGGGTCTCCGTCCTTGGAGAGAACTGCATTTACGAATCAAAGTTAATTCTTTATTTTTCACTTTTTTTTGTAAATAATAATTTGAATGAATGTGTTCTATACCAAGGAAAAAGTGATGGGATAGCAATATGCAAATTTTCTTGGCAGTGAAGAAAAGGTATAAATGCGCAGTTTTCGCAGAGCTTTCATTTCTGTTCAAGTTATTCATTTTTTGAAAACCGCACGACGGGAATGGAACGCGGAATTTTAGTTGGAGCTAGACGAATGGGTCATGCCATTTCGGATCGAGTTCTTCCCAGCCACTGTGTCACCGAGTCAGGCATAACATCCCACCATGGACAGCGCAGTTCGACCGCCTGCACTTAACGACCGAGACCGGCGACGTCTGCAAAGAGTTAAATTCTAACAGAAAAACACTGATCAAATAACCGAAATCAAGCGTACAGAGAGAACTTCAGCCTAGGGCTATTCCAGCAGAAGACCGACTCGAATGCCTTTACTGACAGAACGACATCGCTTGCAGCGACTTGTGGTTTTGGTGCATCACCTGGTCGAGTCACGATTTCAGTTGGTAAGAGCTGATGGTAGGGTTCGTCTGGCCAGCAGATCAAACTGTCAGCAAGGCACTGTTCAAGCTGGTGGTGGCTCCGTAATGGTGTGGGCTGTTTTTTCATGTCATGGACTTGGTCGGTGCGACTGGACCGACATTGACTGGAAATGCTTATGTTCAGCTACTTGGACCATTCATGGAAAAAACAACGACATCTGCCCATGTCACCGTCTTTCGGATTGGTTTGAAGAACATTGCAACGAATGATCTGGCCACGAATCCCAAATTTATGGGATATCATCGATCAACGCTTTATTTTTCGAGACAGCATAGCTCAATATTCCTGCACTTTTTTGTAAAGTCCATGCCACGTCGATTTGTTCGCCGGGCGAATAAATAGTGTATCCCATACTTTTGTCACTTTAGTGTATATACATATATATAGCTTGTAAATAAAAATTGAAGTGTTCCCAAGAACCTGAGAGTGGTCGTCTTCCGCTATAGGTCTAGCACAGGTCGAGATGTTACAGCACACGTTGAAATTTACTGAAGTACATGGTCTTATTAAAAACTTTATAGCAATACTTACAGTGTATCAAAACAAACAAATATTTAATTATAATACTTTTGGCACAATAAATTATTGTAATCAGGGCAAGATTTTTGGCATTTCGGTTAGGAAAAGAATGTTTCTCCTCAACCTGTAATGTATTCTATTCATAATGCATGTACGGAGAGCTATGCGCTATGCTTTCTTAAAGATATAATTATTAATCTGAAATAAAAGTAGAGAAAATAGTTACTCACTTGCTTGTATATTGAAGATATCCGGATTCCCATCAAGAGATTGTCCTCTGCCAGATACGCAGCTTGAGGTTTGGGTGGTGGATTGGGTACGATTTTACTGCGCATTCTCGCCGACTGTCATCTCAACCTGTAAAAAAGCACCAACAATTTATTAAAAAAAACAATAATTTCGTAAAAAGCAATGATTGGATTCCAATTTGATTTTAAACTAACTTCAGTGAACTTTCTCTTCAAAATTAATTAGTACTGACGAGAATTCAAAGAGTTTTTTTTTTTCCTCTAATGCAGCTGGCAAACAGACATGGACGTCTTGGATGCCTTAAGGCAAGCGCTGCACAGATGTTACTCACTTTGCATTACCCAGGGAACGCGTGTAACTTGAAGATACGGACGCGGAGTAACAATGCCCCCGCAACGCTCTACGATCCTATTAGGACCGGGACCTACGGTTTAAAGTGAATTCCGAACCACTACAAACATCCATGGCACCGCCGGGACTCGAACCCGAAACCTGTGGTACCGAGCGCCAGAGCGCTAGCCACTCGGCCATTCAGGCCCAAATTCAAAGAGTTATCATAGTTAAAGAGTTACTTGTGAATTTAAAAACACTATTGATGTTGTCCAACCTAAGTGAAATGCTAACAGTTTCTCTAACTCTGGGAAAATAAATATTTGTGTCGAAAGTTTTTTTTTTTTGGAATCCGATTTGAATTTAACTGTTCTTCAGCATAAAATATTAAAAGAAAATTTGCATGGTAATCTGACTCGGATATATTCGAGTTGATTTTAGTCAGTACCTCTATTTAAACAATGATGGATACATATAGTATGGTGAAAAAAATTCTGTTGAAAAGTGTTTTTGGAATTTAAAATTTGGATTTAGAATTGAATAGCAAGTTTTTTTTTTTAAAGTTAAATATACACTATTTTGCTACAGTATGTATCTTTTAACATAATATAAATTAAAAAATCAGGATTTACTATTGTTATTAAAATCTATTAGATCCTAAATTTAAAAGAATCCCTTAAAAGAGTTCGCAGTCTTTATAATAAATAACTATATTATAAGTTAGCGTATAAGAATTTGATTTCCCAATTTAAAAGATCAAAGTTAAGAAATGAACTCAAACCAACTTTTGCAAAATTAATCATTTGATAAGATAACTAATTAACAGAGCAGATTATTGTATCACTAATATTTTAGAGGGACCTAATGACCGAATGACTCTTGCTCTGGCCCCCGGGCTTCGAGTTTGAGTCCCAACGATGCTTTGGATGTTTGTAATGGTTCGGAATCCACTTTAAATCGTAGGAAATGGTTTAATATGACTGTAGAGCATTGGGGTAGGGCTTATAATCCTACCACGTAAAACGAAAACATGCCCTGCCTCGAAATCTGCCATACCAACGGCTTTGGCTCATAAAGTGGCTGTTGCACCAATGAAGAATATTTTAAGAGTTATCTAATTTACAAGTTCAGAATCCTAAAAAAAAATTTTTAGGGGAAGTGAAAATGGTTTCCTATAAAAGAATTTTAAGGAATTGCATCTTATTTTGATAAATTCTATCTTTTATTGAATTGTGATTAATTGTATAGTACGCTTTTATTTTATTTATAATTTTAAAAACCACTTCTTCGATCTTCTTAGTTAAGTCCCTTTCCAATATAAATTCTTCAATTTTTATTCACCTTTTGCTATTGTTATTAAATAAATATAAAATGGTTCAATAATTATATGAACTCTAATAAACTATAAAAGTATATAAAAATTAAAGTGCATTAATGTAAAATTTTATTTATTTTCTATTAGTTTATATTTAGTGTGAGTTAACAAACCTTTAATACGCGTGATTTTTCTATCTTGCAGAAATTATTCCAACCTATTTACATTGAATATGCTGCAGATCTGCCATATTATACGTCAAAATCTTGAAAATTCCAAACACAAGGTTTTCTTTCACTAGAAATCTAAATACAACTAAGTAATTTATAACGTTAATCTGTTAACCTTGCACCTATTTAATAAATTAAATATTTATTCTGTATATCTTCAATATTTAGCAAACAAATGACGTTCTTTTTCAAGCACGTGTTCGATGGTTCTTTTCAATACACAAAAGAAAATTAGGAACGATAAAAAAATTGTGGGTATACTACCTTTATTCAAGTAATCTGGATACGAAATTTTCGTAGAAAGCTTTTATGGCATTTTTAAAAGCTCGCACAAGAAAAAAAACTTTTTTTCTTGGAATAAAGATTCTTATTTTTATCTTTTGAACTATTTCAAAGAAGATGATGTCTAAAGGCATTCTACTAAAGCAGTTTTTCTTTGTTGTTTAATCTTTTGTGATATAAAAGATTCATGCTGCGATTGATGCATGCTTAAAAGTTTATGACATGCTTATGTCAAAATCACGAGGAATAGAATAAGTTCAATCTTTTTAGATGCAATAATTTAGAGACAACACTTAATAATAAATGCGTTTAAATTAGGTTAATTTATTCTTCATTCTTCTTGTATGGAATATTGATTGGCAATTTACGGTTTTTATTTATCAACATTTTGATATTTGTGCCTAAAATGTTTGTTCACAAACATGTGGTTGATTCAAATAGACTTGCGCATTTTAATGTATTATTTAACAACAACCACATCTACTTTGTTGAGCGCAATTTTAAAGTGTAATATGTGTTTGGTAATAAATATCTTCATTGGCTCAACAGCGTCATGGTGGGCCAAGGCCGTCTGCATACTTCAGATTCCGAAACATGAGATGTTTTTCTTTTTGCGTAATAGGGTTGTCTACCGTATGTCCAACAGTCATATTATACCAAGACCTATGGTTTAAAGTGGATTCCGAACCACTACAAAAATCTATGGTACCGCCGGGACTCGAATCCGAAAGTTGGGGCGAACGCCAGAGCGCCAGTCATTCGACCAACAGGCTCCCAATAAATGCCTTCATTATCATCATTGGCACAACAGCACCATGGTGGGCCAAGGCCGTCTGCCTACAGACAGTTTGAGATGTTTTTCTTTTACGGGGTAGGGTTGTGAGCCCTACTCCCAACAGTAATATATAAAACGGGAACTACGGTTTAAAGTGTATTCCAAATCACTACAAACATCCGGACTCGAACCCGAAACATATGGCACCGAGCGCCAGAGTTTTAGTCACTCGGCCAGCATGCCCCCATGTCTTAAAGATAAAAAAAAATTATGTAGTTATCGATCTTGAATTCTTTACTGGGACGTTATTGACAAATCTCATCTTATAATCTAGTATAAAATAGAAAAAAACTTTTAATATATTTTTTACTATTTAAAAGCTTACTTATTTATTAAACTAGAACTGGATTATGTTCCCCATTGTCATATTTTATTAAAATCTGAAAATCTTTTTTAAAATACATTATACCAATATTACTTTTAAATAGCATGAACTTGTGTAAGGGGACCTATGTAATTCAAATAAGTTGGATAACGCTGGTTCAAATCTGAGAGATTTCGATAAATTAGAAAATTTGAATACAATAATTTTCTAACATTTCAGGGTTCGCATTTTCATTCATAAAAGGGCACCATTATGTTATGGCTTCTGTCTTTTTATCGGTGAAGAAACTTTCTGTTAACTTGGATTTATATGCTTACAGTATATCTAATTATCTATATAATCTTACTGTACTTAGGAAATTAAGTTGTAAGCTTCCTTGAGC